>VDFB02321075.1:0-57335 GCA_007258455.2 Sequoia sempervirens
CAATCTTCTTGCACTTAGAATTTTTCCAGAGAATGATAAAGAATCATTCATTTTACTTTTTTTGTCTTTCTCCTTGTGTCCAAATTTCTTGTAGGAATAAAAAACACCATTGAAAGATAAATACCATTTAGCATCAAGTTGTTTGACAGGAGTTCTTCCAAAATTATATTTTAGATCCTTGATTTTTCCATCTTTGCACTGAGTCTTCTTACTAGTTGATTGTTTTGCTTTAGAACTTTGACCTTCCTCAAACCCTAAGCCACTCTTATTGATTGTCGATCTCTAAGAAGTAATCAATTCTTCAAGCATTTCCAAGCTTATCTTGAATTTGTCTTCAAAACTTCTTTCCTTTTCTAGATCAGACCTCAATATTTCTTCTTCTTCCTCAAGCTTTATGCATTCACACATCTTCCATTGAATTTCAATTTCATAACATTCTTCAGTTCTTTTCTTCTCATCCAATTGTTGTAGCAGAACAAAGACAATTTCATCTATCTTAACTAGTAGATCACATGCTTCAAAACTTTTACTTTGCAGCTTTTCAATATACTCATTCACCTTCATCATCTTGTCCTTTTGATCTTTTATTTCTTTTTAATATCTAGAAGATACCACTTATAGAGGAAAAAATTCTTATACTCAAATTCTAGGACCTTCCTCAAGTTGTTAGGATTCATGTAAGGAACCAACTCTTATACCAATTGTTGAACATATGGAATACTCAGAGTGGGGAGTGAATTAGTATTCCATAAACCACAATAAAATCAATCTAATCATTATCACAATTATGACTGAATCAAAAAGAAGGAACATAAAAATAAATCAATGCAACCATACACATGAACACCAAGATTTTTACTTGGAAAACCCAAAAAGGGAAAAACCACGGTGAGGGTTAACTCACAATATATTATATCTAGATACAAAATATTGCAGGTCTCACTACCAGGACTCACTTTCCTTAAAAAGGCTCACTTTCTAAGTACAAAAGATGGCTAATTGTCAAGATACAAAGATAGTGGCTCACTGCCAAAAGATTAAACTGATAGAATACACCTTCAATGTGCAAGTTTCAATTCCAATGAAGCTCAAAATATGAAGTACTTCCTCACACAACAGTCACTCAACTAATTTCCATTGATCCACAACTGATAAAGAATTTAGGTTCAGATCTTCACATACCCTTAATCCTTTTCGCACCTCTTATTTTTAATACTTCCATTCTCTCTTCAAGGAATCTTATATATAAGGATATCTTATTCATAAATTATGTCATCCTAATTAGATGAAATAAATAACCAAAAATATCTTTTTTGGCACCATATTAAACATTTTATCCATGTAGTGCATTATATGAAGTCAACTAACATCCATAAAACACAACTAGTCTCCACAATGTATTGCATATGCTAAGTTGGCTAAGACTAGAACACAATTATCCAAACCAATGGATAATACTCAAAGAAAACACCTTCTAGATCTAAGAATAGATTAATTTCCCATTATACCAACAAAATAGAGACTACTAACAAAATTGCAGCATAAGAATGTTCACCTTAATAAAATGCAGAGTCTCGTAGACAGTATGCCAAGCAAGGAACAACAGTAGAATACAAAGTTAAACTTTGTTAGAGATAATTTTTTTCTCACAACCAAAAGATGTCTCAAGATCTAGGATATAGTTTTTTGAATGATTCATGATAACATGGTTAAGAGATTAGAGTCTTATCATATCTTGCAGTGAATTCCAGACTCAAATACCAATACACTGATCTATCACAAAAGAGTATTACTGGAAGAGAATAGCTTCTAGTAAACCAAGTAGACTTCCCATATAGTTATCACCATGTTGACATCAATGACAACAAAGGAACAACCAACACAAAAAATCCATACTTCATGCTCATATTGCAAGGATCCATAATCCCAACATGCGTGAAGGGAAAAGTGGAGGTGATACACCAAGATGGAAATGGTGACTTCTCCCTAGCTAATATTTTCATAATACATTTTTTAGAACCTCAAATTTTTACAAAATTTTCACAAAATTTTAGGTTCTCTTGATGAAAAAAACTAGTTACAACACTAAAAAATGCACCTGTGAAATCTACTCCAATGGCCTTATTTTGAAAAATCATAAATTGAAGCCTAATCACTCTTATGCCAAATCACTTTGCAATAATTTTCATCTACCATATGAGAGTATGTATGTTGGATTTCAGCCCCATACAATCAGATTTGACAAGGTTTTGAAGCATCAAGTTGGAGGGTTTCGAAAAAGTTTGTTGTCTGCATAGTGTTAAATCTACTAGGGTGGTCAACTTTGATTGACAATATTTTTGAACCGGATGACTATCATGAAAAACCAATTTATGTTTCAAATTTTCCCCATTAATGTACTTTCATGTCAATTTTTAGAGTCCTGACATTCCATTTGATCTTTTTTCAAAATCAAAAGCAATGAATTTTACACAGTTTTGATGACTGGATGTCTAGAAAGTTTAGGTCAACTTTGACCTTCAATATTTTGTGAATGAAATGGATTGGTGAAAAACCATTCTGCACAAATTTTTATTTGACTTAGATGAACCAATTCCCACATGGTAGTTTCCCAAAACTAGATTTGATATTTTTTAAAATAACAAGTTGGTGAGTTCTAGTTGATTGTTTAACAAGTGCAGTTTCCAAAACGAGCTAAGTAAGCAACTTTTAACATTAATATCTTACAATCTAGATGGATTTATGCAAATATATTTGGAAACCATGCTCCCCTTTCATAAGTCAGTATATTAGTGCAGTTTCATAGCTTCAAGATAATGTTTGATTAGTTTCCATGGAAATTCTAGAAGCTACTTGACTTGTTTTGGTCATAATGCAAAATGTCAAGAATCAAATTTTGATGACTGTCTAGTACATGTTTAGGATGCATTTTTAGTGGAAATGACTCAATTTATCTAGTTTCAACATGTTGTAGTTTAAATTTGATGCATGTTTTAGTAGGGATAACATATGGCATTTAGCACATATTAATGTCCTTACAAAGTGTTAATCACTGTAAAAACATTCAATATACCCCTGACATTACATATGAGCAAGTTCAACAAAATTTCAAAAAATTTACATAGAAGCACGATCATTATCATGAAAGGTTATTGTACAAATGACATTGTGGAAGGGAAGGAATAGACAAGTATTTCAGGACAAGCCCTTACCTCATGAAGACCTATGGAGAAGAATAAAGATAGGCAGAGAAAAAAACTCACAATCTTTATGATACAAAGCATAGTTGGTATCCATTCAATATGTCAAAATTATGCTATAGGGTAAACATATGTAAAATGTGTATCACTTCCACACTAAATGAGGTTAAAGAAATATTTCTAGAGAGAAAATAGAGAAAGATGCATCCCATCATAAAAAAAAAAAAAAAATAGCACCATGGCACAATGTATCTCTGACAAACCTAAAGTCTATACTAAATAAAAAAATATTTCTCTTATCAATGAGGATTTTAAGAGGTGCTAGAGAAGGGTGTACAAGTGATAGAGATAAATACCACTAGAATGAAAGGCATGAAGCTAAAAACCCTTATGAAAGAAAATGGTGAACTCGAAAATCCTTCCAAGAACTAGTATGCACCTTTAGTATCTTATATTTCCTTAAACAAATCAGATTTTAATCATCTTGATACAAGCACATACTACTATGCCTTAAAGCGGAAACAAACACAGTTGCATTCCCATGCATTAAACCTTAGAGGATAGATGATGTAGTTCTAGATCTAAGAAAATTTCAACAGTATAAAAACATATAAAATAACATTTAAGATTGAGAAACATGAAGAATAGAACAAAGATAGACAAAAGAAAAGAAAACATGATATACATGGGGAAAAACCTTTTGGGTAAAAAACCCCACCCTCCAAAGCATCAAACCAAAGTATTAATCTGCAACAATACGGTTACAATACATTTTAGGCTCGCAGCCTTAACATGGAGGCTACATCTTCCTCTTCTAGAAGAAATATGGCAGCATAACCAATTTAAAATTTTCCTCATACAATTCCTCTAGCAAATGTCCATATTTATAGAGCACCAAGATGGATGCCTAGAAATGCCACATGTCAACATCCTCTTCACTACATGCATGCAAAAAGAAAAGATAACATGCAAGGTGCCTATCTTCACTTGCTAATGAAACTAGTATAAAATCTCAACATGCAACCCATCTATCATAAATTACTATGACAAATTTCAGTCCTCTCAACATATAATACACCTACCACATGCAAGACTTGCATCTTCCATAATTTCACTAGTCTTGACTCTTACACTGTCATACAAGTTGTCATAGTTTTATCATAATCCATCATAGCTACTTTCATAGTCTAATTCTTAAAACTTATGAAAAATTCCACTAAAATAGCTTACAATGGGGTCCACAAAGTGGGATGCGTATTTCCTCCAATTTAGGATGCATGTCATCCTAGTCACTTGCCATGTAAGTTTTCACCTCACCAAAGTAGGTCCCACAAAGTGACATCACAAGAATGACATAAAATAATACATAGGCTAAAATAAATGATTAATTAACAACATTAATGCTAGGATTTGCAAAGTTTGATACACCTTAATCCCAACATTCTCCCACTTGACAAAGACCTTTCAAGAGCCAAAAGTCAAACACAATTTTAACTTCTAGGAGCCAAACAACATCATTAACACTATGTTGTAGAAAAATGGCCCCTTCTCATTTTCATGGCCTTTTAGGTCTTGTTTCATGTTGTTTGATCTATTTTGCTCTAATTTTATGTTGTAACATGGCTTGAACATGCATATTTGGGTACTAAAAGTCAAAGAATGACATCTTGTAAAGGTTTTGTGAAGTGTTGTAAGACATTTCTACATTCTTCTAGACTCTATTCATTACAACTCACCTAAAAATCACCTTTTCATCACTAAAGAAGTCCTATTTTGAAGTGTTGTAAAGTCTTGTAACAATATTTCACACTTTTCTAGGCTTATCTTCACTATTTATCCCTTTCTCATGCTTTAGTTGGTCCCTTTATTCCCTCATATTACTTAATTAAGTGTATTTTTGAATATTATCCTGACAAACAACATTAAATACAACATATTTCCCGACACACATTTTCAAGTCCTAGGTGGGACCCATTCACCATGGGTGGTGAATGAGTCCCCTTTGGCCCCAAATTCAAAATATTTTAAATTTCCTTTCTTTTTTTATTCAAATACACTTGATGTAGGCCTATGATGAGGTATGAATGGGTAACTAAGGCACAATATTGTATAAATAAGTGATTTTCACCTCATTTCAACCCCCATTCATTCAAAAATTCATCAAGTTCACTTATTCACCTATTCACTCAAGAATTCAAGCATTTTACATCTTATGAAGCACTATTCAAGCACTTTGAAGCATCCATTGACACTACTTCAAACTTGCATCATTAAGGGTTTGGTAAGTTGATAGCAATTGCATGTTATTAGTTTATCTTTATCTTGCATTTCATTATTTCATTAAGGGTTTGATTACCATAAGTGGGGTTTGACCAAGGAAAAACCCCTATTCACTAACCCTCAACCATTTTCCCCCTACTGCATGTTTGTTCGCAGCCTATTGTGCAGATTTGAAAAGATTTTAGGTGTTGAAGATTGGTTAACAATTCAACTAGGTGCTTCAAGTCAACTCAAGTCTATTTCAAGCTTGGAGAAGGTTTTCTATTCATTTCCTACAAAATTGACTTCGACAACCCGACAGTTAGTGATTTCCATATCTGGTGTCACAGAGTTGTTTCCTAATTTTTTAGAAATTTGGGAGAGGACTGATTTTCCACAAGTGATGAATGAGTCCCACCTTAGGACTGAAAAATATGAATTTTATCATATTTTGGATCCCAATAGTCAAAAACCAACTTGCAACACTTTTTCACCATGAAGATGACTTATTTGCCACCCTGGGCGAATGAGTCCCACTATGAAAATTCATTGATTTTAACCAGCATTCACAACATTCCAGGTTCATCATAATTTACCTAGGTGCACTCTAATTTAACTTATTTCTTTTTGTTCCACATACTTTCTTCATTTACTTCATTGTTTGCATATCACAATGTGTTTTCAAACATAGCTTTAATTTCACTTTTTCATTCATTTTCATTCATTTAAATCATTCAATTTCATTTAGTTAACTTCATTTAGCTTAGAAAACATTGCACATAACATAATTTGAGTGAACCATTAGCATTTTTGGCTCCTATCTGTCTCCTTTTAGGTGAAAAACCCTAGAAGTGCAAGAGAAGTCTTAGGTACCTAAAAAACAACGGTTCATTTTGGTGAACCCAACTTTTGAACATCTTGTATTTCTAATTTCATTTACATATTGCATCCTAGATTACATTTGCATTAACATTCAATTAGGAAATTGTTATGTTTTTGCATTCTAAGATTTTTCATATTGCATTAGTGAAAACTTCACTTAGATTTCATTTTTGCATTACATCTCACTAAAAAAGTTAAAAATCTTCATTCTGTATCTATGATTGCATTCTTTAGAGCATTAAAATCCTCTTAAATTTTCTGAAAAACACACAAAAACATCATACTGGGACTCATTTTCCACCTAGGGCGAATCAATCCCTCTACACTTTTTAAACATCATTTCTAGTAGCTTTTTCACATTTTTATGCATTACTATTTCATGTTCTTCCATGCTATTTTAATTTCCATCATCTTTGTTTTTAATCATTTCTTGCATCTTAATTTATTTGCATCATGGCATTTTCCTTCAATAAGTTTTGGAATTCATTAAAATCATTGGTAGACATGTCCAATTGTGCCTTTGGTTGTGACCCTAATGACCTTGAACTCACACATGCTCCTTCAACTCCTCATGATTTTCCTCATGAAGTAGACATCATTGGAGAAGATGATCATAGCATGAACAAGTTGTACAATGACTGCCTTGATAACCTAGAAGCTAATGCAAACTTTTATCCATCCATGAAGTCACACGATCTTCCTACTATTGCACCTCCTAATCACCTTGCATATTTACATCTTGAAATCAATCAAGGACCTTAGGTTCCTTCCTCAGGTGGACCTAGTTCCTCTAAACCACCACAATCAAAACCCTTTTACCATCATAAAGTCACAAACACTTCTATCAATCTTGAAGAAACATATGGTAAAGGATTCACTATCTTAAGAAAACAAGGTTGTGACACAAAACATGAACATGACATCCATTAACTTCTTGAACAAAAACCAACTGAAGAAAGAACAACGGGTCTAGGATATCATGATCCTCCTCATCCTAATGGACAACAATTTAAATATTGGAAGCTTCGAGGTGATGGCACAATGATCTTTGATGCTCCTCCTAACTTAAACATTCTCCTTCCTCGAGAACAGCCATTATCCCCTTCTAATGGAAAGGATGTTAGGATCCCCATGGGTCCTCCTCCTCCTTATATTCATGAACAAGGAGAATCTAGCAAACAAAAATGACCTTACAAATTGAAGAAGCTCAAGCTTCCTACACATCCTCCACCTGAATGTTAAAGGAGACTTCAACTACTTTTAAACAAGGGTCTTATACTTTTAGCACCTGTGAATAGGTTGGTTATTCATCCTAAAGATTCTAACATACCATTTTTCAAATATCATCGTATTCTTGGGCATTGAACAGAATAATGTCAGAATTTGAAGGATATACTGGATAAGTATCACTTAACTGATACCAACTATTTCCCTGTCATACCATAAAACAATATAAACCCCATCATCATGCCATAATTTTAGAATTCCCTATTGTCACTATTGCATGATCCTTTCCCATCACCCATCACCCACCTCGGCTCATTCTTTCCTTTACCCTTTGTGGGGGGCAAGAATTTGTTAGCCTTGTCCTTGTAATGCATTTGTCTTTGTCTCTTAACTATGTTATTCCTTTTCCACTTAGCTCTTTCAGATTGAGAAACCAATAAATTGACTTACATTTGCATTACTTGTCCCTTTGTCTTTTTTCATTTTCATGTGGATATCATGTGTTTGATGTTTCCTCTCTTTGTACACTTCTTCTATTTGTACCTCTATTCTTCTCTTTGTCGTGCATTGTCTTTTTCCCTTTTTTTTTGTGTTCTCCTTTTTGGGATGATGCAAAGCGTAGAGATGCCCTATGTCTCTTCCTTGTTGACCCAAAAGATCCTTGTCTTTTTCACTTTTTTTTTGTGTTTTACTTTTGGGGATGACGCAACTCATCGAGACCAAAATGTCTCCTTCATGTTGACACAAAATCCTTTTCATTTTCTTTCACCTTTTCATTTTCATTTTTGATTGTGTTTTCCTTTTAGGGACAATGCAAGCCATCGAGAATGCAATGTCTCTTCCATGTTGACTCAAAACAAACTTTGTTTTTCTTTTGTTTTTGCTCTCTTTGTGTCATTCTTCCAGTTCTACGTGCTTTGGAGAATGATGATAGTTCCAAGCTCTTTCATAAAAAAATTATAGCAATGAATATACTAACCCAAAATCCATAGATCCCTTATGTGTTTGGTGTGCTCTCTTTTGTGGGGAAACTCCCCTTTCTTTGTCTTTCATTTTCATCGACATGACACAGCCTAACTATGAAACATATGACTTGGCATAGGGCTTTCTGAGTTGGCTCTCATGTCTTGTTTTCTTTTTGCATTTTCTTCCCTTTGCTACTTTAAAGTAATTTCTCACAAAATGATATGTAGCAATTCCTCTAAACTAGGGGGTATACATTACCACAATTCATGTGCATTCTTGGTTCCTAGTGTAGCCTTGTCATTTATATGATGTGTTCATCACTTTGTGGAAGACATTGGGTGTGATGTCCTTCATAAGCATGATCTATCTCAGCATATTAAATTCCTCTTGGTGGTCTGATGCAACACACTGCATCCCCTAAGTTGTGAATATACTTGTTCTTTGATTGGTCCTCTATTGGAGACATCAGACCCAATGTTCCCTAAGTGACTGACCTTGTATGAACTGAACAAGACTCCTTTGAACTTCTTTTACATTTTTACCATTTTTCATTTTTAAAATTTTGCACCTTTTTGCCACCTTGCATAACACAACTTGCATGCATGTGGTATGTTTCTTTTTTTTTTGTGACATTTTTTGTTGTGGTGCCTTGTTAAAGTTATCAACAAGTATAACCTTAATATGGTTGAGCGGGAAGCCCACCTAGCAGCATGACTTTTCCCCATAGCCACCTTTCTGTTTGTGAGTGCATACCAACTAGTGTATGTATCATACCTTTTGGGCTTTCTCACCCCGTGGAAAACTAGTTTTGTGGCCCTAGAGTGAGTACATTTGGGCCTTCTCACCCTGTGAATAACCTAAAGTTTCGTGGCCCTAGAGTGAGTATGCATTCTCAATAAACATAGATCTAATCCACAACTACTTGGACTAACAATTGAAACTTCATCTGATTCTTTTCAACACTTGTGTGTTACTTTTTTCTTATGCTTAGTTTTCCATGCGATCTTCTTCTTGGGGGCTTGATCATCCCTCTTCATTGTTGTTATTCCATATTGCTAATGTAAGTGCATTTGAACCTTCCTCTCAATGTTCATAGCTACTTTAGTGTGAGTTTGAAGCAAGTTCATCCTCTCACTAAAGTGGGGGCTAAATGTGCAATAGAAAAATGGCCCCTTGTCATTTTCATAGCCTTTTAGGTCTTGTTTCATGGGGTTTGATCTATTTTTCTCTAATTTTATGTTGTAAAATGGCTTGAACATGCATATTTAGGTACTAAAACTCAAAGAATGATGTCTTGTTGAGGTGTTGTGAAGTGTTGTAAGACATTTCTACATTATTCTAGACTCTATTCATTACAACTCACCTAAAACTCACCTTTTCATCACTAAAGAATTCCTATTTTGAAGTGTTGTAAAGTATTCTAACAAGATTTCATGCTTTTCTAGGCATATCTTCACTATTTATCCCTTTCTCATACTTTATTTGGTCCCTTTATGCCCTCATATGACTTAATTAAGTGTATTTTTGAATATTATCCCAACAAAAAACATTAAATACAACATATTTCCTGACACACATTTTCAGGTCCTAGGTGGGACCCATTTGCCATGGGTGGCGAATGAGTCCCCCTTGGCCCCAAATTCAAAATATTTTAAATTTCCTTTCGGTTTTTTATTCAAATACACTTGATGTAGGCCTATGATGAGGTATGAATGGGTAACCAAGGCACAATATTGTATAAATAAGTTATTTTCACCTCATTTCAACCCCCATTCATTAAAAAATTCATCAAGTTCACTTATTCACCTATTCACTCAAGCATTCAAGCATTTTACAACATCTTATGAAGCACTATTCAAGCACTTTGAAGCATCCATTGACACTACTTCAGAATTACAACATCAAGGGTTTGGTAAGTTGATAGCAATTGCATGTTATTAGTTTATCTTTATCTTGTATTTCATTATTTCATTAAGGGTTTGATTACAACAAGTGGGGTTTGACCAAGGAAAAACCCCTATTCACTAATCCTCAACCATTTTTCCCCTATTGCATGTGTGTTTACAGCCTTTTGTTTGCAGATTTGAGAAGCTTTTAGGTGTTGAATATTGGTTTACAATTCAACTAGGTACTTCAAGTCAACTCATGTCTATTTCAAGCTTGGAGAAGGTTTTTTGTTTGTTTCCTGCAAAATTAACTTCGACAACCCAATAATTAGTGATTTCCAGATCTGGTGTTACAGAGTTGTCTCCTAATTTTTCTAAAATTTGGGAGAGGAATTATTCACCACCAGTGGTGAATTAATCTCACCTTAGGACTGAAAATATAAATTTTGCCAAATTCTAGATCCTGACAGTCAAAAACTAGCTTCTGACACTTTTTCACCAGGAGGAGGATTGATTCGCCACCTTGGGTGAATGATTCCCACTGTGAAAATTTAGTGATTTCAACCAGCATTCACAACATTCCAAATTCATCATACTTTACCTAGGTGCAATTTGATTTAACTTATTTCTTTATGTTTTGCATATTTTCTTCATTTACTTCATTATTTTCATATCACAATGTGTTTTCAAACATAGCTTTGATTTCACTTTTGCATTCATTTTTATTCATTTAAATCAATCAATTGTATTTATTTAACTTCATTTATCTTAGAAAACATTGCACATAACATAATTTGAGTGAACCATTAGCATTTTTGGCTCCTATCTCTCTCCTTTTAGGTAGAAGTGCAAGAGAAGTCTTAGGTACCCAAAAATCAATGATTCAACCACTACCCATGAAACCACATGAACCTCCAGCATGCTCTTGTGCACTAACAAGATTCCTACAACAACATTCAATATGTCCACCATATCAAACAAGAACTCTTGTTATCCTCCAACATGCCACCTATGGAAGAAAATGAACAAGCCAAGGTGTATATGAAACAATCCAAAGTGAACAAGCATCAAATCTAAGTGATAAAAATGGTTGTGGGAAATTGCAACAACTCCACTATGCTCATGAGATAAATGGAAGTTCAACCAACTCCAAGCCCATAACGAGAACATAATACTGAAGCCAAAGTATCCTTTAGAGAACAAGATAAACCATCAGTTAGAACAACAACCAAAAAAGGTTGTCCTCATCCAACTAATAAACCCAGCAAACCAAAAATAACACGCACATAAAATTCTAATCCATCCAATCTACCATACCACAAGGTATCCAAAAAATTAGTATAACTTATACCAACAACATATCCAACCCATGAAATACAATCACAAGCTCCATGTGCCAAACCTTTCAATGAAAAACATACACATCTAGGAACTCCCACTGCATAGGTAATGCCAAATCAGTAAAAGACCATGACATAGCAAGCCTACCAATCAACACTTATACTAAAGTGTGGTTAAAAAATTAATTCATGTAGTATCAAAGAACAATCATAATGATATACACATATCACCATAACTCTCCCAAGTCCACCACACTGAACCATGTGAGCATAAACCTCTAGGAAGAAGCCATAGAACAAAGAGAAGACCTAAAAATCATGTCCCAATAATGTCCTTCTGAAAACACCTCAAAGTGCCAAGTAATATCTCCTTCACAACCCCAAAGAAGCCTCAACAACACCCAAATGTCCAATCTCATTAGATCAAACATAACATATATATCATATATCTACATGTATATAAGCTTCTCAAAGAAGATAAAACTACTCCATTTCCCATCTCAAGAAATCAACCCACTACCATCCCCTATGATCATCATAAATGAAAAAGTAAACCCAAGGAGATAACCATGCTATCCATCTCTCACAATAAATATGTTAGAACCATCTAAATGCAACTCAAGATCCATGTCTATGAAAGAAAGCATAAAGAACCTGAGAGAAACAATGGGTAATACCTCTGAAGTGAAAATTTGTTGAGTAGACCAAGAGAGGGGAAAGAGAATTCTCCTCCAAGATATGTAAGCCATCATGACTCCAAGAGAAATCTCCTCATTGGTCTCTATTGAACTCACGTCCAACCAAGGTGTAGGCTCCTCAGACTTTCTACTGAAATCTCATCAAGAGTAACCATCTCAACAACACTTCTCCCATCTCAGGAGAAAAACAACCTCACCTCATTCTTCATGTATCCATGAGCATGAGAAAATAATCATCTCATGCTAAACTCCAAAGGAATCATTGCATTGTCATGAAGTTCTCAAGCATATGACCAATTTGCACCCAAAAATTTGAGAATCACCAGATCATTATCAAACCTACAATTATCATAATCAGGAACTTATTATGAAATCATGATCTTACCATACCCATTAGGAGATCCCATGATCCAAATGAACAAACCAAGGTCTCAAGAGCAACGCAAAAAGCCAAAACACTAATGTGCCATCAAGAGTATACCATGACATACCAACAACATACTCTAAACCAACATCACCTATCAAAGAATTATCAACACCCCAACCAAAGACTCCAAGATCCCTCCATGGATCTAAGGTAAAACACATCTTAAATCTCATGACTATGACCATCTCCAAAATACTGTCCATGCAAATGCGAAAGAACCCTTCTACAACAACATGATCTAAGAGCTCCTCCTAGCAGCAATTACAACACTAAAGAAGATCATCCATCACCAAGTGATGAATCCACATCACTACCAACAACTCCCACTGAGCTGTGATATCGAGCTACACATGGAACCATGACAACCATCTCCTCCATGAAGATCATCCAAGTCTACATACATTCAACTACAATGTCAGTAATATGCAAGTGAAACCATGATCTCCAAGCCAAGAAGATAAACTACATGCTATAGGTCCCTCCAGCTGACTATCTAGGTACTCAACACCATCCTTTCATCCCAATGCAACACATACCAATGAAAAATCACCACAAACAAGGTCAACTGATGAAATATGCACCGTCACTGAAACAATCTCATGGATATAGACAGTCCACATCTAAGTCATCCCACTACAACTAAATGGGTGATCAGCCCATACAATTGCATTACTCATACATCCCAAACACTAAAGCATGCAAACTCATCATCACATTGGTAACATGCTAAACTGAGATAACAAACAAGATAACGCGTATATTTTAAGACTCAAACACTAGATCACCAATAGACTCGATTTACCAATCAAATCCACAACTGAATACTACATTCAAGGGAATAAACAAGCATTCCTACAAATTTTCTATTGTTTTCATCTAGAAAAATCTAAGAGTCTAAACACAATATTCTCCACATATCTACAAATCACATATTTTTATGAACATGTAAAACCTATAAAAAAACATCTCCATATAGATCTAAATCCATTTAAACATCCAGAATAATAGATCACATATTTCATTTGAACAAGTGAATACTAAAGAGCTATAGGAACCTATAGCTTTTTAGGAAAACTGTAAAACCTTCTCATGCATGAAGCATACATGAAAACCTATAACTATCTTACATCCAAAAAATATAATCTGAAAAATAGTCTATCTATAGATCTAAAAAACTACAAGTTTTGATTAATGATGTAAAACCTATAAAACCACTTTTTTTTATAGCCCTCATGCAAATCCATATCCACTTATCATCTAGAAGACCCACAAGTCTACAACCCACCATGATAGTTAAACCAAAATAATGTAATATCATGGATATTCATAACCATAGATTTTTAACAGAAAATCTATAAAACCCTCAAATCCAACCAACATGAAACTGAGACATGCAAGTACAACCAACCAAAGGAAGAAGAAGTCCAGGAACTCCAATACCATTTGTAGGCCAACTTCACCACCACCATGTGCATGCATCTGAGAGAGAATTAGACTATTTAATAAGCTTCCAAATCATCCAATGATCAACTCCATAGCCTACATGCATTCAGGGTTATTAAAAAATTTCCTTCCAATGTTAGGAATTAATCAACAAACACTAAACATAGGCACACCAAATTGAAGTAATAACAACACGAGTCTCTTCATATGACAAAAGAGTCCATCTCAAGCATCCAATATGAAAACTCTACTGCACATAACTACAAAATAAAAAATAGCCACCATGCATGAGGGTTATTCAACTATCAAAACAAGAGCTCTAGATCAATAACATATCAAACGTAACCACATGACCAACTCCATAAAACTCTATCTTCTCCATTCTTAAAAATTCTTGTTATTTCTAAAATAAAAGATCAACTGCAAAACTTTCACTCAACCAAGGATAAATAATCATCCAATTCCTTCAAAATAGATTCCCTCAAGTTTGTCAAGCTAAGAAATCACAGCAGAAGAAATACCTAGAACCCCAAACACCACATGCAAAACCATGCGAGCACATGCAAGTGACATGCAAGTGACATGCAAGTCCATGCAAGTGTACATGCAACAAACATGCAAGTAAATGCAACTTACAAAAATACACATGCAAGTGCATGTAAGTGTCATTCAAGTCCATGCAAGTACATGCAACACACATGCATGTACATACAACTTACAAAAATACACATGCAAGCACATGCAAGTCCATGCAAGTATACGCAACTTAAAGAAATACACATGCAAGCACATGAAAGTCTAGAACTAAGCTCTAATACCAAATGAAAGGGAATGTTGAACTCAAAAATCCTTCCAAGAACCAATATGCACCTTTAGCATCTTACGTTTCTTTAAACAAATCAAATTTAAATCATCTTGATATAAGCACATACTATTATGCCTTAAAGTGGAAAAAAAAATAGTTGAATTCCCATGCATTAACCCTTAGAGGAAAGATGATGTAGTTTCAAATCTAAGAAAATTTCAGCAGCATAACGGCATATAAAATAACATTTAAGATTGAGAAACATAAAGAACAGAAGAAAGATAGAAAAAAGAGAAGAAAACATGATATACGTGGGGAAAACCCTTTCGAGTAAAAATACCCACCCTCAAAAGCATCAAACCAATGTATTAATCTGCAACAATATGGTTACAATACATTTCAAGCTCTCAACCTTAACATGGAGACTACATCTTACTCTTCTAGAAGAAGTCTGGTAGCATAACCCTGCAATTAAAAATTCTCCTCATAGAGTTCTCCTCTAGCAAATTTCCATATTTGTACAGAACCAAGATGGATGCCTAGAAATTCCACATGTCAACATCCTCTTCACTACATGCATGTAAACATAAAGGATAACATGCAAGGCGCCTATCTTCACCTGCTAATGCAACTAGCATAAAATCTCAACATGCAACCCATTTATCATAAATAATACTATGAAAAATTTTAGTCCTCTCAACATGCAACCCATTTATCATAAATTACTACAACCTGCAACCCATTTATCATAAATAATACTATGAAAAATTTTAGTCCTCTCAACATGCAACCCATTTATCATAAATAATACTATGAAAAATTTTAGTCCTCTCAACATGCAACCCATTTATCATAAATAATACTATGAAAATTTTTAGTCCTCTCAGCATGCAATATGCTTACCACATGCAAGAATTACACCTACCATAATTTAACTTGTCTTGACTCTTACACTATCACAATTTGTCATAGTTTTTTCATAATCTGTCATAGCAACTATCATAGTCCAACTCTTACAACTTATGACAAATTCCACTAAAATAGCTTACAATGGGGTCCACAAAGTTGGACACCTGTTTCCACCAATTTAGGATGCATGTCATCCTAGTCACTTGCCATGTAATTTTCCACCTCACCAAAGTAGGTCCCACAAAGTGACATCACAAGAATGACATAAAATAATGCATAGGCTAAAATAAATAATTAATTAAAAACATTAATGCTAGGATTTGCAAAAGTTGAGACACCTTAATCCCAACACATTGAAGAAGAGAAATGCGGTTGTTGATAGGCCAAATAAGCATACAAGCAAGAAAAAAATTATGGCCTTAGAATAGGCAAAGCAATGTTTGGACATAGAGTGTGGAAAACTTTGTAGTATTATATAGAAAGAAAAATAGTCAAAGAGACAAGAAGAAGATGAACTAGAAAGGAAATTTCAACTCGAAGCTAGGGAAAGAAATTTCTAAGAAACATTGGAATTACAAAGAAAATTAAAGAAAAAGAAAAATAAAAGCACCTTGTAGAAGTAAGTAAAAGCAAGCAGAAGAACAAAGATGAGGGTATATGCTAAAAGAGTTTGATTCAAGTATTATTAGAAGTGAGCCATATCTCAATATACAAGATACTACAAATATTGTGACTGAGTGCTAGGATAACTATACTTTTCAACAATAAATCTTGGTTGATGCCAACTCTATGCCACCAAGGAAGAAAATATTTTCTATTGGCAGTTATCCTTGGGAAGTATCTACATTTCCAGAGGAGAGAGATTTTTTTAGATGACTGTCAGAATTATTCCATACATCAAGAGAAACATATAAGTGCTAGAAAAGGTAAATCTTATCTTGGCTCCTTTGGACAACAAATCCACCAAGCAGTGAAGATCTCTGATCATGTTGATAAAGTTTCATTGATGGATGACAAGAAAAAATTAACAAGGATGTAGATGGACAAAAAAAGTATAGAAGGGTGTATTCTTTGAAAGCATTCCTACCAATACAATGAATCAAAAGAGGCACAAATCATAGGACTCCAATCTACATTCTAATTCTAGGAATGTTGTGGATAATTCTCTACAAGTGACAAAAATTGAGAATTTCTCTTCATCTATACAAAAGACACAAGGGCATAGAAGTAGATAGAGGGCTATCACCCAAGTAATAGAATGTGGCCTCTTTGTTATCATTATTGATGAACAAATGAACATAAAAATGTGCAAGGAAATGATCTTGGTAAAACCTGCACCATTAGTTAGTACATTTAGAATAAATTTTATGAGTAGAGATGAGGGCCAGTTCGATCAAGAATATGTGGTAAAAAATTATTTTCATCAGTCTCAACATGAGAAGGCACTACCTAGGGTCTCCAATATAGACGAGGAAGTAGCCTTACTTGATGCATTCGAGCAGGTTGGGCTTGGCAGGTTGGGCTTGTAGAATATCATAAATTAGGGCTTCGTATATCTCAACTAGAGAAGCAAATGATGCATGAAATATCTAGGCCTAAAAGGGTCCTTCTATTTTTAGTTCCTAGTAGAATGAAAAAGGTAAAATATTGAGTCACTAAATGGGGATGGGAGTAATTTTTAGGCTTACCAGGGAAGTTTCTGTAGGTGTGATTCATTTCTACATGATTGTAATTGAATTTCGATGGCAATAGCAAAGATGGGGGCAATGATGAACTGAAAGTCCTCAATGCAACAACAAACCCTAAAAATGGAGTGATAATGCACAGTTCAAAGGGACTTTAGGACATTAGAGTGAAATGATTTAAAGTCCCTTCGAAAGGAATAAAGGCAAACGATTGGCTTAAGAAATTATTCATCAGAGAGAAAACTAAATCTTAGAGGAACAAAGATGATAGTCTCTTCGATATGAAAAAAGATAAATATTGATGGAGCAATAAAATAAAATATTATTGCAAATTTATGTGTTGAATACCAATATTATAAAATGAAGCATGAACATGACCAAAAAGACATGGACATTTCAGAGTAAATATTTTTGAGTCCTTTCAAAATCCTAAGAACAACAAAGATAATACTATTGGAAGTTTATTGAAGGGAAAGAAGAATATTGGAAGAATTTAATTTGAAGTCCCCTCGATAAAAGTAATGTGTAAATAAAAACATCATCATATCGGGAAAAATACAAATAAAAACTAAACAACATTTTTTACAGTGAATAGTTTTTAGGGTAATATCACTTTGGGAGAATATAATTTTTCCCACTAATAACATGGAATAAAAAAACAATCACTAAAGGATCTAAAAGAGCAGGTAATTATTTTTACCTGAAAGACATATTTATTTGGTGAAAATACAAATGTGAAATTGCCAGCAAAGGGAGAATAATCATTAAAATCATTTTCACAGGAGTGCAAAGATCAAGGAGATTAAGACAAATATTTTAACCTATTGAATATAATTAATTAAATAGGGGTGCCGGTCCTAGCTCAGTCAGTTAAGGTGTTCCCTGTAGCGGGGCGCCCACCATGGGTTCGACTCTCCGGCGCTCCCGTGGTACCGGTTGGTGTGTCCCGCCAGCACTGCCGGTCACGGTAAAAATTTTACCGGCGGTGGGGGGTTATATGGGGGGCCGTGCTGCACCCGGTTCCCCTCGTTAAAATATATATATATATATATATATAATTAATTAAATAAATATTTGCATAGATAGACGTGTGAAGGGTCATAACCCTTGAAAATAAAAAGTATTCATGAGAGATAAAATCAAATATTTGAGCATTAGGAATTAGATAGTAGATAGTAGATAGAATATACAAGAAAATGAAGACTTTTGATGCATATTGTAAAACATTTTGGAGCAATTTAACTAAGAAGAATACTATAATCATGTTTTTGATATTTTGGGTTCAATTTTTTGTTGATATTGATTTATATATGTTATCTTTGTTGTCTCCAAAGTGGTTTTCCTTTGTTATTTAAATTAATGTATCGAGGATACTTCTAATTTGTCAAGACACATTTGTTGCCTTTGTGTGATCCATCTTTATTGGTTTATGCAAGAAGAGAATTAAACCTCCTTTTAAGTGATTTCTTTTGATTGGTTTTTCCCAAGAATCAAAATCCTTTTAATTAAATCATCTTAAATGGTTTCTTTCAAGAAAGAATTAAAATCTTTTCAAATGTCACAATAATGTAGGAGGATATCATTGGGATTTGTAAGAAAATCCTAATAACTAACAACCTTGCGTGTTTATACAAAGTATAAACATCTGAAAGTGCTAAATTGTTCAAGTTAAGCCATGAGGGAGGACACATCTATCATACACGTCTTGACTATGTTTCTCCAAGTAGATAGGAAGCACTAGTCATATCCATTATAAAACAATAATTCATAAAATCTTTATTCACTCATTCAAATTTCAAACATTAGGAGTAGGAATAGCTATTATTTTTGTATCTATTTCCCATTTACATTTTTGTGGAATAGATTTTCTAAGTTAAATAATACACAAAGCTTTGAATTCATAATTTGCTTAATTATCAAAGGCACACCCACCTAGGTCTAGTAGAACTTGAAGTGCGGGGAGCTCCAAACCATATTGGTTTACTCTATTCGTTGGCCAAAATATTGTCAAACCTGACCATAGAGCCTGGAATACTCTTAGGGTTTACAATTTACAATTTTGGCAACCAATAAATTGGCGACTCTACTGGGTACTAGCCTTGTAAACTCTTAATCTAGGCTATAACATTATAGAGTCATAAATTTTGTATGTGCAGGGGATTCTTCTAGGGATCAACCAAGGATAATCTCATTTAGACCTCAACATTGAATTATTACCAATTTTCTCACTTTTCAAAAAGATTGGGTGGTGACTCTATTAAAAGGAATCTAATAAAGAATGCACAAACATCCTAGAACAACAATTGAAGGATGTTACAAGTTTCTTATTGGAGTATGTATTCTAATTTTAAAAATGAAAATTATGGTTCCCATGTTGTCACTACTTCAACAATAAAATTAACAGAACTAAGGGAAAAGATTGAACAAACATTGGAACAAGTGGAAAGACTTGAGTCAACAAAGAAAAAGGAATAATTGACTAAACATCTACTACAATTAAGAACTAAACTTGTTTTAGATTCATCAAAATATATACCAGTCTCTAATCAAGATGAGTATGTGGATATAGGTAGACCTTGGACCGAACAAATGCCTCATAATGAAATTGAAAATCTCATTGATAGAAGTAGTGCACATCATGGGTATCTGCAGGATCATCATGGAAAAAATAGGCCCTTAAGTGGCAAAAAATTCAGGAAAATCAGAGTTAGGAAACTTGACATAAAAATTTGAATAAGTTATTTATATTATTTCAAAAATATGTAAGAATAGAATCTATAGAAAATTGAATGTAGTTTCTAAACTACTAGGTTTGTTTAAAAAAGAAAAAAATCTATTTGGTGAAAATTTGAAATTTCAATGCAGTTGGTACTTAAATTTCAGGGAAAAATAAAAGAAGTGGTCTAGATGACCACCTAACCACAATAAAATGATAATATTTTTTATAATATTTTAGATATAAGTAGAGGACTCATGCCCCAATGTGATGCATATTTTTTTGTATTTTTTCCAAGTAAATAATTAATTATGATTTTTTATTACAAATTTTAAAAATATAAAAAACTCATATGTCTGAACACCTTAACTTGGTTAAAACTTCATGAAATTCAATTTTTATTTTTTTAATCCTATAGTATACAAAGCATAGAATGTGACACATGTTTTGGATTCAAAAATTGCGATACCGTTTGAAAGCTATAGATGTTTTCAATCAGCCTATCAATCAAGACTTTAGTCATAATTTGAATATAAAATGAATAATAATTACTTATCAAATTCAAAGTAAAGCATAATTTATACCAGTGGAAAGCTGAGAATCTCCTTTAAAAACCCTTTTCATTTCATCAATTTTGGGTAAAAAAATAGTCGTCAACCACATACCCATCATATTGCCACTTTTTGGCCCATCATGATCCTGCACATACCCTCATACACAGTAGGAAATTTTCACACCACAAGCCTCAAATCGAATAAATGCTTATCATATCCCTCCTAGTCAAAGACTAGTGAGCTACCAAAATCATCAATAAAATTAGTATGTTGGGCATTATCAATACCAAACTTCATGTCAAAATGTGCAAATCAATGTTAGCCCTCATGGAGGTTTCAATCAAAGTCTACAACAAGAAGTACATCAGTAGTGGATATGCTTCCAGTAAAGGGTATTGGATTTTGAAATGTACAAACCACTTGATTTCAGAAACATTCAAGGTTACCCACATATTACCCCTTCAAATGTTAAAAATCATCTACCAAAATTCAAGCCCGATGTAAATAAAAATCAATAGATATGCACTTGCAACTATTCATTAATTTAATGGTAAATTGGAAAATCAGTGAAGAGGATGTTATCATGAAACTTTTTGTGAAAACATTAGAAAATGATGCTAAAGATTGGTTTCATAGCCTTCCTATGCTTTGCATAACTTCATGGAAGGAACTTGCAAGTAAATTCATGTACCGGTTTCAAGAGAAAAATGATAAGTAGTCTCAAAAGGAAGTTAAAGTACATTTAGGGAATCTATATTTTCTTTGTTCAAAAGAACGTTGGATATCTATATGAAAATACCTATTAATGTTAGGCCTGATAAATCCATGTGTATTGAGACATTCATGAAAATATGTGCCTAATTCAGACCATTGGCTTGAGTCATGGAAACCAATTACACTCAACCAAGTGTATGAAATGGTTGGTTTCATAGAGAAAATCAAGTATGAGCATGCTAGCAATGTTAAATCTAACAACATAGAAAATGGTGATTCCATTGATGAATGTGGAGAAACTGATCAAACAATACAGTCAATAGAGGAAATATGTGCAAGTGATAACATTTCAGATTTGAATGAAGATGAAATTGTGGAAGACCAACTCTTCACCTTGGAGGAGGATTGCAATACTGAAGATGTTGTTGAGAAAACACTACCTGAGGAGTGCATCATAAATGAGGTAAATAAAGAGGCAAGTCTACTTAATAGTGAACCAATGACACGTCCATTTATAGCTGAGTGTCATGATGACATAATTGGTAAAGAAAAAGTATGCACACTTGAAAATGATTTTCAGGTTTTTTCAAGCCCCTTGCATGATGAAATAATAGAAGAAAAACAAATGATATCTTGTTAAGATGTGTTAGAACATGATTTTCATTCAAATCCATTCTATGATGAGGATGAAGCATTCTCAAATAATCAAGATGTTGTGTTAACTTGTGACACACATGACTATGCTGATGAAGGTAATGCATCTAATTTTTCATTTCTTGATGATCCTAAGTATTGTTGTGAAAAGGATAAAGAATATAGTACCAATGATGCAAATGAAGAGGCATGCTCACTTAGTAGTGAGCAAATTTTAGATTTGCTAACTATTGAATATCAGAAATATACACGTAAGAATGATTATGAAATTTCTTGTCCAACTGTATACATTTTCTTTCACAATGAAGGTACCTTGTGTGACAATGATGAAGGAATTCTTGAAGCTGATCAAAATCCTATGTCTATCCTTATTCAAGAGGAAATATATAAATTATAATTAATGATCTTTAACTCACATGAGAAATTTGTCGATTTACACATCATGAATAATGCATGTTCGACATCAATTAGTTCAAATGTGCATAGTGATGAGTGTATGGATTGAGATTTGTTGTCACTACCAATTAGTGATAAGAAAAATATTGAAGGTGTTTCATATTTGATTATCTCAGAAGATGTTGACATGGAAAAAATTTCAGATTCATGTGAGAAGCATTCAAAATAACGGAGATGATTATGATTGTTTTCCTTCCCATACGCCTAGAAGTTGCTTTCCTAGATTACATCAAATTCCCCATGATGATTTCAGATCTTCTATGCAAACTAATGGTCTTAGCAATATGGTGAATTATAAGTGTTCTCAGTTTTTAACTCAGCTAGGAAATTATTTCATGATGCATGATAGTGACTAGAATAATGAAAAATGTTGTATTGAAAGTGAATATTCTTTGTATGATGAAGATGGAAAGAGTTTGTCACTTGATGATGAAAAGTTTCAGATTATGCCTAATTATGAATTTTGGAATCATAAAGTAAGTACAAGAATGTTGAACATAGTATTATTTTGGAAGTTTTCAATGACAGAGGATATAACAAGGAAAATTACATAAATATCTTTAGGTGGAGTTTGATGAAATCATATCAAAACAAGATATATGATAGAGGTAAAGTTCAGGCCTTACTTTTTGGGTGGCCTTGTGCCATCAACTCTTGTTTAGTTTTTTCAAACCATACCAATTCAGGGCAGAGGAGAGGTTTGACTCCATTTCCCAATGAGCTAAACACTTGGATTTTTCCCCAAAGATCTGAATTCTTGCTATGCCCGTAAAGAGCATATGTCCCCAAATAGAGCCACTATTCGAACCTCAAATTTCCTTCAAATTTTGGCAAAATTTGAGGTTCCCATGATGAAAAAAATTGGTTATAACACTCAGAAATGCACCTGTGAAATCTTCTCTAGTGGCCTTATTTCGAAAAATCATAAATTGAAGCTTGTTCTCGCTTATTCCAAATCACTTTGCAAGAATGTTCATCTGACATATGAGATTATGTATATTGGATTTCAGCCCCCTACAATCAAATTTGACAGGCTTATGAAGCATCAAGATGGAGGGTTCTGAAAAGTTTGTTGTCTGCATAGTGTTAAATCTGCCATGGTGGTCAAATTTGAAGGACAATATTTTTGTTCAAACCAAATGACTTTCATGGAAAAATAATTTGTGTTTCAAATTTTCCCCATGTTAATGCACTTTCATGTCAGTTTTTAGAATCCCAACATTCCATTTGGTATGTTTCCAAAATCAAAAGTAATTGAATTTTACATAGTTTTGATGACTGCATGTCCAAAAAGTTCAAAAGGGTGAACTTTGACCTTCAATATTTTGTGAAGGAAATGTATTGGTGAAAAACCATTTTGCACACATGTTCACTTGACTTAGATGAACCAATTCCCCAGGTGAAAATTTCCCAGAATCAAATTTGATATTTTTTCAAAATGGCAACTTGGTGAGTTCTAGTTGATTTTTTAATAGGTGCAACTTCCAAAAACAACTGAGTAAGCAAATTTTGGTGCTAATATCTTTCAATCTAGATGGGTTTGTGTAAATCAATTTGGAAACCATGCTCCCCTATTACAAATCAATATATCAGTGTAGTTTCATAGCTTCAGGATAATGTTTAATCAGTTTTCCAAGGAAATTCTGGAGGCTACTTGACTTGTTTTGGTCACAATCCAAAATGTCAGGAATCAAATTCTTATGAATACCCAATACAAGTTTAGGATGCATTTTTGGTGGAAATGGCTCAATTTACCTACTTTCAACATGTTGAAGTTTACAGTTGATGCTTGTTTCATTAGGGATAACATATGGTCTTGAGCTCATATTAATGTCCTTATAGAGTGTTAACCACTTTAAAAACATTCAATATACCTGTGGCATTACATATGAGCAAGTTCAACAACATTTCAAACATTTGACATATAAGTACACCCGTTATCATCAAAGGTGCTTGTACAAATGGCATTATGGAACGGAAGGAATAGAAAAGTATTTCAAGACAAGCCCTTACCTCATGAAGACTTATGGAGAAGAATAAAGATAGGCAGAGAAACAAGCTCACAATATTTATGATACAAAGCACAATTGTTATACATTCAATATGTCGAAATTATGCTACAAGGTAAACATATGAAAAACTTGTATCAGTGCCACATAGAATGAAATTAAAGAAATCTTTTTACAAGAGAAAATAGAGAAAGGTGTAGCCTATCATCAAAAAAAAAAAAATCATTGTGGGACAATGTATCTCTAACAAACCTGAAGTCCATACTAAATAAAAAATGTTTCTCTTAAATCAATGGGGATTTTGGGAGATTCTAGAGAAGGGTGAACAAGTGATAGAGATAAGTACCATCAGAATGGAAGGCATGAAGCTAAAAACCATTGAAGAAGAGAAATGTGGTTGTTGATTGGCCAAATAAGCATACAAGCAAGAAAATAATTAAGGCCTTAGAAGAGGCAAAGCAATGTTTAGACATAGAGCGTGGACAACTTCATAGTCTTATATAGAAAGAAGAAGAGTCAAAGAGATGAGAAGAAGATGAACTAGAAAGTAAATTTGAACTTGAAGCTGGGGAAAGAAAGTTATAAGAAACATTGGAATTACAAAGAAAATTAAAGAAGGTGCAAAACAAAAGCACCTTGCAAAAATAAGTAAAAGCAAGTAGAAGAAGAAAGTTGAGGGTGTATGTTGAAAGAGTCTGATTCAAGTATTATTAGCAATGAGACATATCTCAATATACAAGATGCTACAAATATTGTGAATGAGTGCAAGGATAACTATACTTTTCAACAACAAATCTTGGTTGATGCCAACTCTATGCCGCTAGAGAAGAAAATATTTTCTTTTGGTAGTCATCCTTGAGAAGTATCTACATTTCCAAAGGAGAGAGATTTATTTTAAGATGATTGTTAGAATTATTCCATACATCAAGAGAAATGTATAAGTGTTGGAAAAGGTAACTCTTATCTTGGTTCCTTTGGGAAACAAAACCGCTAGGAAGTGAAGATCTTTGATCATGTTGATAAAGGTTTGTTGATGGATGGCAAGAGAAAATTAACAAGGGTACAAATGTACAACAAAATTATATGAGAGGGTGTACTCTCTCAAAGTATTCCTAATAGTACAATTAATCAAGAGTGGCACAAATCACAAGACTCTAATTTGCATTCTAATTCTAGGAATGATGTGGATAATTCTCTATAGGTGACAAAATGTGAGCAGTTCTCTTCATCTAGACAAAATACATGAGGGGATAGAAGTAGATAGAGGGCTATCACCCAAGTATTATAATGTGGCCTCTCTATTATCATTATTGATGAATAGATGAACATAAAAATGTGCAAAGAAATGATCTTGGGAAAACCTGCACCATTAGTTAGTATGTTCAGACTAAATTTGATGAGTAGAGCTAAGGGCCAGTTCGATCAAGAATATGTGGTAAAAAATTATTTTCATCAGTCTCAACATGAGAAGCAACTACCTAGGGTCTCCAAGATAGAGGAGTAAGTAGCCTTACTTGATTCATTCAAGGAGGTTTCACTTGAAGAATATCATAAATTAGGGCTTTGTATATCTCAACTAGAGAAGAAAATGATGCATGAAATATCCAAGCCTAAAAGGGTTCTTCTATTTTTAGTTCCGGGTAGACTGATAAAGGTAAGAGATGGAGTCACTAAATGGGGATGGGAATAATTTTTAGGGTTACCAAGAAAGTTTCTGATGGTTTGATTCCTTTCTACATGCCTATAAATTGAATTTCGAGGGCAATAACGAAGATGGTAGTAATGATGAACTAAAAGTCCTCAATACAACAACAAACCCTAAAAATGGAGTGATAATGCATAGTTCGAAGGGACTCTGAGACACCAGAGTGAAATGTTTTAAAGTCCCTTCAAAAAGAAGAAAGGAAAAAAATTAGCTTAAGAAATTATTCATCGAAGAGAAAACTAAATCTCAGGGGAACAAAGATGATAGTTTATTCAATACGGCAAAAGATAAATATGAATGGGAGTAATAAAATAAAAAATTATTGCAAAAGTATATGGTGAATACCAATATTATAAAATGAAGCATGAACATCATCGAAAAGAGATGGACATTTTAGAGTAAATATTTTTGAGTCCTTTCGAAATCCCAATAACAACAAAGAACATACAATTGGAAGTTTATCAAAAGGAAAGAAGAATATCGGTAGAAGTTAATTTGAATTATTTTCACGTGAGTAAAAAGATCAAGGAGATTAAAACTAAAATATTTTAATCTATTGAAGATAATTAACAAAATGAATATTTTCATGGATGGATGTGTGAAGGGTCATAACCCTTGAAAATACAAAGTATTTATGAGATATAAAATCATAGATGAAGAAGGAATCAATGAGCATTAGGAATTAGATATTAGATAGTAGATTGCATGTACTAGAAAATGAAGACTTCTGATACATATTGTAAAACATCTTGAAGCAATTTAATGGAGAAGAATACTATAATATAGTGTCTAACATTTTGGTGTTCAATTATTTGTTGATATTGATTCATATACGTTATCTTTGTTGTCTCCATAGTGGTTTTCCTTTGTTATTCAAATTAATGTATCATGATACTTCTAATTTGTCAAGACACATGTGATGCCTCTGTGCGATCCATCTTGATTAGTTTTTGGAAGAAGAGAATTAAAAATCCTTTTAAGTGATTTATTTTAATTGGTTTTGTACAGGAATTAAAATCCTTTTAATTAAATCATCTTAATTGGTTTCCTTCAAGCAAGAATTAAAATAATTTCAAATGTCATAGTAATGTAGGAAGATATCATTGGGATTTGTAGGAAAATCCTGAAAACTAACAACCTTGCACATTTATACAAAGTATAAACATCCAAAAGAACCAAATAGTTCGAGTTAAGCCAAAGGGAAGGCACATCTATCATACACATCTTGACTCTATTTCCTAGAGTAGATAGAAAGAAATGATCATATCTATTATAAAACAATACTTCATAAAAGCTTTATTCACTCATTCAAATTTTAAACATTAGGAGTAGGAATAGCTATTAGTTTTGCATTTATTTCCCATTTATATGTCATTGTGGAATAGATTGTCTAAGTTAAAGAATACACACAACCTTTGAATTCATAATATGCTCAACTATCAAAGGTACACTTGCCTAGGTCTAGCAGAACTGAAGTGCAAGGAGCTCCAAACCATATTTCATTAGAAAAAATATTGTCAAACCTGACCATAGAGCTTGGTATATTCTTATGGTTTACAATTTGTGATTTTTGGAACCAACAACATCAAAGAAGGAGACCAAAGAACTCACATAGCTCTCTATTTGGTTGATTTTAGAGGCAAACATAGAGGTTAGGGTTTGACAAGGTTCTAAAAGGAAAGAGAATTTCTCAGCACAACAGTTACAAACAATTCTAACACTATAACATACATGCATGAAAATGCAAACACTCAAACATAAAGGTAATAAAAAATTACTCATACATAAAAGAGGAGAGAACCAACAATAATGATCAGCTTCATTAATACAAAGGCATATAGCCAATCTTTACAATTGTAGAGATGCCAAATACACTACAAAAGAAAAATCCTAGAGGATCCAAAAGAAGAAGAACCCTCAAATTGAATACAAGTGTTGCCTTTATAGTTTAGGCATAACTAATATGAATGATAACTAACCCTAACCCAGCTAGGGTTACAAATTTGATCAAAGAAATCCTAATAACTATTCAAGAAAATCATTCCTAGATGAAGCATGATCGTCCATAGAGTGGAGCCCTCTATAAAAATTGAAACTATGACACAAATCAGAGTGTAAAGCCAATAAGATATAGTGAATGATCATGGCACCCATACATACTATGAGAAATCATGCTAAAAGGAGCCTAGATAAGAACAAAATTGCATGCCATCCATTTGGCCATAAATATTTTCTACGAAATGTCATCCAAATCCCCCATGAAATCCATGATTTAGGTAAGGAAGAAATCAAAAGGGACAAGAAATAGCAATGAATGAAGCATGGAACTTTGCAGAATCACCTAGAGGAGTCACCAAAATGCAATAAAGTTTTCTTTGAACCCTAAAAGGTCAAGCTTAGCCACTAGGAGTAGGTGTGCATTAATGGTATCTGGTGAAAAAATGTGCCAATTTGTGTATCATCGGGGAGTCAACCCAAAAATTTTCCATTACAAACCTTGGAATTAAATGGTGCAAACCCCCAAAAATGAGCTTGTCAGAATGTTGAAGGCACAAGCATCAAGGTCCCACCAACATGGACATCTGTCCCTCTAATGAGGAAATTTTTCCTTCCATTGGAACCTCATAGGGACCACAAAACATGTCTCACCGACATTGAATTCTCTCTTTGACAAGGAGCCTTCGAAGATTAGGCCTCAAGAGTGAGACATCAGTCATCACGCTTACTACGTACTAGGAAGAAGGAAAGTAGAAAATGTGAAGAAGGAGGTGTCAGGTTTCAAACCTCAAACTGTTGGACATCAGAGGTCAGGAGGGAGGCTTACTTCCAAAAATTTGGAGGTAAGGAGGAAGCCCTAACACCGAAGCCCAAAAACATGACACTTAGTCATATTTAGAGAAAATCAAGAAAATGAGAAGGAAAGAAAAAATCGAAAGGTGAGACTTTAGAGGTTGAACCTTGGACCATTGGAGGTCACAGGTCAGAACAAAGGCTTGCCTCTTATCTAAAGAAGGTAAGTGGTAAGATGTAAGCACAAAGACCGAAGGCCAAAGGCCGATGGTCAATAGAAGAAAAGCATAAGGAGGGGAGAGGAAAGAGGGAAGGCTGAAGGTCAAAGGGAGAAAATGGAAGAAGGGAGAGGGATTAGTAAGAGGTAAAGGGTAAGGCCATAGGTCGAAACCTGAAAGGCTTAGAAGAAAGATGGAAAAGGAGAGAGTGATGGAGAAGATAAGAAAGTAAGCAACATCTTAAAAGCCTTAAAATATGGGACAACCAATTTTAGGAACACTTGAACAAGGGAAACACATGTAAGATGACCCTTGGAAGATCACTTAGATCAGATATCAATGATGGGTCATCAAAGTGGGGCATGAAATGACAACATTTTGGTGATTTCTATGGGATGATTTCCTACTAATCATGGAGTCCAGAGGCCTTATCAATTCATTGGACATGGAGTCCTAAGGGTAAAACTTCAACAATAGGGCCTTCTCAAAGCAAAACAAAACATGTGCAGTTGCATTTGGAGGAAAGCAGGAAAAATAGGAACATACATTTCATTAAGGAGAATGTAGGGTGTGCAAATGCACTTCATGGAAAGAAATACATTTACAATATGTACACTAAACTAATAGAAAGAAAATAATGAAAGCTTGCCTCTGTCAAATATAAACCTTTTGAAGGAGTTGATCTCCCCCAGACCATAGTTGTAGAGCTTTCCTAGCTACAACTGCTAAAAACTACTGCCAACATGCATGTAACTGCACAGAACACTTGCAAGGTGAAGGATTGCTTCATTGTAAAAAAAATTATTGCAAGGGAATGGTATGATGCAAGTGTTAGATTCATCTAACACTAGTGCCTCAACTAAACATATAGTAGTAGGGGTAAAATTTGAATGTAAGTTATCATCCAAGAACAAACCTTTTGTAGAGGGAAGAGAACTCACCTCACAAAAGGAAAGGCCAATGTCACCATCTCTAACCTTCTCAATGCATGAGCTAAAACAAAAAGATAAAGTTTCCAACTCACATGGTGATGCAAAATATGCCAAATCTGATTTTTTCTTTGCACAAGAAAGACCTTCATCATGCACCTCAAAAGAGAAACTTTGAAGCTCAGGAATACAAACAAATTGGTCAACGAGAGCCTCACTCTCCAAAGAAATGTGTGGTTTCTCAATGGTGGATTTTTCAATGTGTTGGTTCCATGTGAAGCATTCTAACTCAGTCACATTATCCCCAATGCCAAAGGTCACATCTTCATTTTGAATGAATACCTCATATTCAATTTTGCCACATCTAGAGACAATAGAAAACTGACAAACTTCATGATTACTTGTATTGATGCACACTTCATCAGCACATACCTTAGATTTGTGAGACACTTCAAGGGAAGAACTAAATTCTTCAAGTTGTCTCTTTGTTTTCATTTCTTCTTTTTTGCAACAAGTTGCAACAAAAATAAACTCTTGGCATGTAATGGTTGCCACGTCCTCCTTTGTTTCCCCATTCTTTTGTTGCTACCCACAAAGCGCCTCTTCTAGGGGTGATGATTTGATGTTTAACCCTAAACAAAAAATTTCTATCACATCCCAAGAGAGGCCCTCCAACCAAAAATTACAAACCTCAATAGATTGTCGATCTTCATCCACAATAACAAGGATTAAACATTTTTGTTGTTGCTGCTCCAAAAACATGGAGTTGTTTTCAACCATAGATTGTGTAGAATTTTGGTATTCTACACAATATTCTCTTTTAGACAAGATATCCACATTCCACATGCCCAAATATCCAAAGTTAATTTTTGTAGACAATGCACCTTTTAGTATAGATTAGAGTAGATTTAGCATCCAATTAGTCAATGCAATATAATAAATAAAATTTGTATATTCTAACAACATAATATAACTAATAAACATGCTTAGATCAATGACATATTTAATAGAAATAATTTAAGAAGAAATGAAATTTTACATGCAAACAATATTTTTCATAAAACACTTTCGTGGAAAAAAAATATTCTAATTACATGAACTAGGATGATAACTTTTGCAAAAATATTTAGATTTGAGTCAACTGAATGTGATTTGAACAAATAAATCAAGGGTAATGTTCTTGGAAAATTCCTACCATGGTGATTGCATAATAAGTTGATAAAAGTAGTTATAGACTAGAACTTCTATTGAATCACTACTAGTGTAGCAACATACAGGGAATTGTAGCTAATTAAAATTTTAATTCTTCAAAAATCATCAAGTGTTTACAAATACTTGTTTTTCTTGATCTATGGACTTGCTTTATATTATTTATTTCTTAGTTTCCATTGATTGAGTTGTGTTTATTCAATATTTGATTGGTTGATGTTTACTTTTGTATATTCCATTTCAATGTTTAAAAAAATATTTTCTTTTATTTTAAGAATTTGTAATTGTTGTCTCTAAATTTATGGTGAGGCTTAAACTTTGTCTAATCATATAAGGAAAATGATGAATTAGAGTTGAAAAAAATGACATAAATACATCAATTTGAGTAAAATGGATTTATAAGTTGCAATATAATATTGTCATTTAGATATGGCTGATATCAATATTTAAATGCTTCTATTAATAGATTATGTATGTGTGCGAACCCCAGTCCTAATACTTGCAAAACAACAAGAATAAACAAGTTAGACAAGAGATTGCAAGCTAAAACAAGGATTCCCCATGAAATCCATTTACAACATTCAAACTAGGAAGAAAATATTGAAGAACACAATGGAAATGACAAAACAAAGATCATATCCTAATTTAAATGTGCAAACTCATGATCCCATGGGGGAATTGGTGCCAATTTGATGTGAAAATTGGCCCTTTCCCAATTCCTAAGATGCAAACTTGATGTGTTGATGAAGATTTGATCCACTTTGTTGATGAAGGATGAGATCTCCAAGATAAAAATCTGCAAAAACCTAGCTAAGAACTCAATGATGATGGATGAAGATGGCTAAATATTTTAGCATCATAACTTTGCATAATTTGTGGATGATCAAATGAAGATATGAGCTCTTTATTTATAGAATTCCAAGATGGATGAATGTCCAAATTTGAGCAATGTGGGACTAACATTCATCCAATGGCATGATGTCACTTTTCAATCTATGAATGGATGAAGGATGTGCAAGATTTGGGGATTGTGCCAATAAATGCATATTTTTGAATTTCAAATTTGTTGAAATGACTTGCAAGAGGGAAGGGAAAATGCAATAAATGCCACTTGGCTCAAGGCAAAGGACATGTAAGATGAAGTTATTGCCTTGTTGGATGTACATGTTGACTTGGAATTTTTGAATTCAAATTGAGAGAATATTCCGAGGAAAATAGAGATTTAATAAATAAATTAAATCTATTTTCATGTGCAACTTGCATTATCTAGAGGATGGGACATGAGATGAGATTAAATTAATCAAGGGTTAATTAATTTAATGAGAGAGGTTAGATGATGTGACCTTTTTGACTCAAATTTAAGGATTTATTTAAATCAAAAGAGGGAGGAATATTACAAGAGATTAATTAAATAAGGATTCTCATTTATTTAATTAAAAGAGATGGTGTTAGATTAAATCAAATAAGGTTTCAATTTATTTTATTTTCTGGATAGAATTTAGAGATTTAATCAAATAAAATTAATTATTTAATTAAATAGGGATAATTATATCAGATGAATTGATTTAATTAACAAGAGGGAGTGACTTAATTAGACAAAATGATTTATTTAATTAAGGGATGAAAGTTGATGAATTTAATCAGATAAGGAGATTTTATTAAATGGTTAGATCGAGGGATGATTCAGGAAGAAACGATGTTAGTAGTCGGGATCAGATGCACAATGTCAATCAGTATATTTTACATGTCTATATTTTTCCCCTCTTTGAAGCAATGCACTCGTTGTGTTGGTTCAAAGAATAAATGATCTCGATCAAAGCCAAATTTTCGTTATTTAAAAACCTGCCCCACTGCTACATGGCGAGAGGAAACATGCCATTATAATGCCCCCTCGAGAGATTGGATGAAAATTTTAATTTTTGGGTGATCTCACGAAAAAAAGAGAGGACAAATTACCCAATAGGTCTGAAAGAGCTCCGAGAGGCTAAAAAGGTGTCTAACTGCAATAAAATGATAAAAAAATAAGCCTCGACTAGACAAAAACAAGTTTGGGAGTCCAAAACCCTAGCAGGACAGCCATTCAGGGTTAAAAACCCTAATTTTCATGCTTAAATGGGGCTCGAGAGGTCACTTTCAAGTCATTTTCAAAACACCTCCAATAGTGACCTTGAGATTTGAGCTCAGACCTCTTGATGATATGGCGCAATGATAGCTTCCTCTGTACATTTTGGAACGAGTTCAAACATACCAACAGCCACCTGGCCTCAGGGCACCGGTAAGTGGTCCTTACCCTAGCTTTGTCCTTCATTTATTGCTTTAATTTTGAGCAGCTCAGGGCTGAGAGGGATCAGGACGTGCAGCAGAGACAGGCTGCAGAGCTACAGGCAGCCACTGAGCTAGGCCATAAATAGCAGATAGAGAGCATGACAGCCTCCTCCTCCAAGGGTACAGTGTTAGTTTGGTCCTATAGGGATGCCATCCAAGAGGCAGAGTATTACCGACGGTCTTATCACGAGGCCGTACCCAGAGCAGAGTGGGTCCCAGAGTATTCAAAGCGGGCCATCCATAGACCAGCAGAGGGTCACGATGACAGGGGCGAGAGCAGCATTCACAGGGGCCAAGCTTAATCGAGATGTTATGATACTTTTTGCGCCTTATGGGCTCATTTTTGATAGCCCCGATGGGCCTTTTGTACTGATTGACACATATGTACAGTGATCTGATTTATTCTTTGTACTATAACAGTTGTGTGATGATATATATATGATCCGATGATGATTTTGATGTGATGCACTATGTTCTCTTTATGTATATGCATGGATGGTTCTACTTTTATATGTTGTGGATGCTTTTATTTCTAATGATGTATGCATTATGATTATGACTAACAGATCTATATTATGTTATCCTATGATATGCAAATGTGATGATCTATTTATGATAATGCAAATGTGATGGTCTATTTATGATAATGCAAATGTGATGGTTTGATATGTGAAATAATCTGATCTATGGTATATGCATGGAATCATATGTAAATTGTGCTTATGAAATGTTTATGAATGGATGCATATATGCTTTTTTTGTAATGAATTTTGTATGTTTATGCCTATGTGGAATGATTTATCCAATGAATATTTTATGTTGTTATTTATGAGATGATATGGCTGATGAAATATGAATGCGATGGTCGTGATATGATGCAAATGAAATGGTGTTAATGCATAATGAGATGGTTTTATGGGATGCTTAGAATAAGAAATGTTATTATCCTAAACGTATTAAATGATGATGTAAATGCAAAGTGATATGATGATGTATAATGTAATGTGAACGTAAAGTGGTGAGATGATGTCATAATGTTATGCAAGTATGTATGCAAATGAATTAAATGCTTATATACCTATTGTTTATGATTATGCAAAAATGATTATGGAATGCTTCCATAGATGCTATGCGATGATATATATGATAATGGAAATGCGATGCAAGGGATGAATGCGATGGATGCTTATGATAATATGTTTATATGATAATGGATATGCAATGTGTATATTTCCTATATGATATGTTTATGGGATATGCTAATGATTTGTGGATGCAGGATTAATGATGATAGCGATGGTGATGGTGATGATCAACTATCATAGTACCTTGTTAGTGCAGTTAGTAAGAAAAGAAGAAGTCATTTCAACAAGACACAAGATGATGCCAATGCAAATGATGATGATGATTACTTGGTGAGGAATTGGGATTTTCAAAGGGCCAAATTTTCTTATGTTTGATAACGCACGTGGTATGATGCATCAAGGTATAGGAAACTAGGATGGCATTGTACTTAGTGTGATGGACTTTGACTTGACAAGTAGATAGGAGTATTCTTGCTCACACCTGACATACGGAAACCTTGTTAGGATGTACTTCAAAAGTTTTAGACACCTCGGACCAAAACATGGAAAGGTAAACCTATCCATGCAATAGTCAACAAGTTTCCCTAGACCTCCTCCATCCATACCTAACAAAGCAAGTATTCACTGAGGTTATATTACAAGAACGTCCAACAAGCATAGCAGACAAAAGATAATGATCATTGCCCCCTTTCCTATTTCTCTAAATCCCCTATTTTGGGATATCACCGAGAAGTCCTTGGAATGAGTGCAATAAGATAAGTCAAAAGATAAAGACAAAGTAAACAAACAAGCTAATGCTCTTCAATACCACTAACCAAAAGGGAATGTGTTTTTGAGGATAAGAACCAAAACTATTGCCAAAAGATAATGCTCACTATAGGAAGGATACATCCTAGGACATGTTAGTGGATGGCGGCACGTCATTTCGTTTATCCAAAGTGTTCTTTCTGATAAATAATGCCCATTGCATGAAGGATTCATCCTAGGACATGATGTATCAGATGATTGATATGGGACTATTTGGATGATGGACTATCGACACAAAGAATTGACCAACTTGTTTACGTACTGACTTAGACTTGAGACTTGACATTTTTGAGTTTTTACTTTTAAGCTGCTAGACTTGTTTCTAACTGTTTCACCAAAGGTTGAGGATGATGATCAGTTTATTATGGATGGTGTTTATTGCGGATGTAAGCGAGATGAGACAGATGGATTTTTTCAAATATTTGGATGTTTTTTATGTTTTGCAATGTTTTGAGGTTGTTTTTGGTATTTTTTGAGATTTTCAAATGTTTTCATTTTCAATTTTCCAATGTTTTGGGATTTTTTAAGATTTTGACCAAGAGACCAACCTAAAGACCTATCCTAGGGGTCTCGAGGGCTGATCAACAGATTAGCCTTGCCTACGTTATACACGCAAAGACCACGTAGTTCGACTGACGACTTGACTGATTTACAGGTGAAGATATACATAATGAAATGTCAGTTTATTATGAAAGACTCCTAAAGGACTGACCTAAGTGTCTCAAGGGATGATCGAAGATCAACCTTGCCTACGTTCAAGCTCAAAGATGACGTAGTTTGACAAGACGACCTTGTTTTTGGCTTTTGATGATTTTTTTTAATGTTTTTGGGATTTTCTAATATGTTTTGACATTTTTAGATTTTATGACATTTAGGACTTTAAGAATATACACGAATCTGATCCAATGAGAACATGCCTCCAGCGTGGTGCAATAGACTACTCCGATAAAGGCAGGACAAACTGACCTTGAGGATGGGCCGAGTAGTACTAGGAGGGATCATGATATGAACACAAGACCAAGCTATGGTGCAGATGCGATTGGATGAGTGATGGATTGAGACCTGAATGCGATGGATGATGGAAGCGTAATGGATGGATGATGCAGAACAAGTCGTAAAGATCTTGATGGACGGAAAGTCCTTATTTACGCGAGGCACCTATTTTCTTGGTTTTCATCAAGGTACTTGCCCAAAGTGCCACCAAAGTGGTTTTCACTAGAGGGCGATTTTTTTCTCTTTACTATATTCAATCCTTTTTCTGATTTTTTTTGGATTTTTTTCTTTTTTGATTTTTTTTTTGTCACCAAATGCCTGTTTGCTAGGTTTTCACCGAAGTGACCATTTTTTCAAGACATTTTCTAATTTATTTATTTTTTTGGATTTTTTGGTTCTATACCTTGAATGATTTAGGCATAAATTTTTTTGAGATGAGAGCTATTCATGGGATCTTGCAGAGGTTCCCCTTTGGGTGTTGATAGCTAATATGCCCCTGACTTGTAACTTGTTGTGATAACAAATGGTCCTAGCCAATTGGGTTCAAATTTTCCTTTGTTGCTTGGGTCTGGGACATTCTTTTGATTCTCCTTCAATACCATTCTCTGACTTTGAACGTCTTGCTTCTAATTTTCTTATTGTAGCTCCTTTTGAGTCTATTCTGATAGACTTGCAAATGATTCAAAGCATCTATGCATCGCTCATCTAGTAGCTCCAGCTCATTTAGTCTTGACACCTGGTAGTCTTCATCAGTGATGAGGTTTTGTAGTGATATCTTGAGGGATGGGAGCTCGATCTCAATGGGGAGTACAGATTCTGATCCGTAGACCAAGGAGAAGGGGGTGGTGCTGGTGGGTGTGTAGATGCTGGTTTGATAGACCCAGAGGGCAGGATTAAGTTGTAGGTGCCAGTCACAGCCTGCATCATTGACTATTTTCTTGAGGATTTTCAAAATGGTTTTGTTTGTAGGTTCTGCTTGGCCATTGCCTTGGGGATAGTATGGGGTGGAGAAGCGATGTTGGATTTTGAATTTCTCGCATAATTTAGGAACCTCTCAATTTTTGAATGGTGTCCCATTATCTGAGATAATGGCTTTTGGAACACCATATTAGAAAATGAGATAGTTTAGGATGAACTTTGAAATATGCTTCCCAGTTATATACGTCATGGGTATGGCCTCCACCCACTTAGTAAAGTATTTTGTTGCGGTTATGATGAATTTGTGGCCATTAGATGAGGTGGCTGTGATTTTCCCAATTAGATCAAGTCCCCACTCTAAAAAGGGCCATGGTGTGACGATAGGATGGAGCTCTTGAGCTAGAGCATGGATGAGGTTCCCATGCTACTGACACTGTAGACACTTTCTAGCATGATCATGTGCTTTTGTTTCCATTGTGGGCCAATAATACATCATCCTCAGTAGTTTCTTAGCTATGGTCAATCCACATGAGTGTGAACCATAGATACCATTGTGTACTTCAGTTAGAGTGGTTAATGCTTCCTTAGTGTTTAGGCAGCGCAATAGGGTTCCTTCTATGCTCCTACGATATAGGGTATCACCTAGGATGACAAATCTGGATGCCTTTTTGACAAAGGTTCACTTTAGGTTTGAAGGTAGGTCGGCGGGTATGACTCCTATACGAAGGTATGTATAAATGTCATGATACTAAGGATCACCGGGACCAATGATTTCGCACACATATTCTGATTCTAGTACCTCAAATGTAGGCACGAGAAGCTGCTCAATCAAGAATTCATATTTTGGAATGTTGTGGGGGATATTGAGCAAGGATCCAATTGGTGTCATGACATCTGCTGCTCTATTGTTGGTTCTAGGAATCTGCTCAAATGTAATTTCGATGAAAGATTCTTTGAGAGTCTCCACCAATTTCTTGTATGGAGTGAGCTTGTCATCCTTAGTCTGGTATTCATTGTTCACTTGATTTATGATCAATTGGGAGTCTCCATACACTTTGAGAGCTATGATGTTCCATTGCACTGCTATTCTGAGTCCTATAGTCAAGGCCTTGTATTCCGCAATGTTATTGGTGCATGGAAATGCCAATTTGTATGACCTTGGTATGCAATCCCCTTGTGGGGTGATGAAGAAGACACCAGCTCCTGATCCATGCTATGTGTATGAGCCATCGAAGTATAGTTTTTAGTGGTTACCTACGTTGAGATTGAAAATGGATTCATCTGGAAACTCTGAGATAAGAGGGTTCTCTAAATAAATAGGTGCTTCTGCTAATTAGTCTACAATTACTTGGCCCTTGATTGCTTTTCTCTCAACATACTCAATGTCGTATTCTGATAATATCATTACCCATTTTTCCATTCTTACCGTGAGCATTGCCTTTGATAGTAGATACTTGAGAGGATCGATTTTGGCGATGAGTTTAATTTTATGTGCCAACATGTAATGTCTGAATTTTTGTGATGCAAACACTACTGCGAGGCATGCTCTTTTGATGAATGAATAGTTTAGTTCATGCCCAACCATTGTCCTGCTGATGTAATATATAGCCCTTTCTGTTCCATTTTCGTCATGTTGAGCTAAGAGAGCTCCAAGGGCTGCTACTGTTGCTGACACACATAAGATCATTGGTTTCTTTGGGATGGGTGGCATTAAGACTGGTGGTGTTAGTAGATATTCTTTGATTTTATTAAATGCCTCTTCACACTTGGTATCCCACTTGTACACTACTCCCTTATGGAGTAGGTGAGAATATGGGTTATGTTTATCCACCAGTTGTGCTATGAATCGTCAGATGGATTGGAGTCTACCTTGGAGACCCCTTAGTTGCCTTAATGTTTTTGGTGCCTCCATCTCGAGGATTGCTTTTACTTTTGTTGGATCCACCTCAATGCCCCTCATTGACACTATGTATCCTAAGAGCTTTCCCGATTGTACGCTGAAGACGCACTTCTTTGGGTTTAGTCTGACTTTGTACTCCTGCAATCTGTCAAAAATAGCACTTAAGGTTGCTATGTGATCTTTTCTCTTTCTGGACTTAGCTAGGATGTTGTCGATATAGTCTTCAATCGTCTTATGGATCATGTCGTGGAATATCAATGTCATGGCCCTTTTGTATGTTGCTCCTGCGTTCTTTAGGCTGAATGGCATCATGTTCCAATAGTATGTCCCCCATGGACAAGTGAAAGCCATCTTATGTTGGTCCTCCTTAGCTATCATGATCTGATTGCACCCTGAGAATCCATCTATTAGTGACAACATTTCATGTCTTGTTGTCATGTCTACTATCATGTCGATATTGGGAAGCGAGAAGTCATCTTTTGGACATGCCTTATTCAAGTCCCTGAAGTCTATGTAGATTTTGATATTTCCATCAGGTTTTGAAATAGGTACCAAGTTTGATACCCATTCTAGATAGTCTATCGGTCGGATGAATCCTGCGTCTAGTAGCTTTTTTAACTCCATTTTGACTAGCAGGGCGATTTGAGGGTGCATTTTTTGAAGCTTTTGTTTGATGGGCTTTGCTTCTGGATACACTGCTAAGTGATGAACCACAGTCTTTGGATAAATTCCTGGCATGTTGGCATAAATCCATGTGAATTTTATTTTTCTTTCCCTTAGGAATGCTGCTAGGAGCTCTTGCTCTTCTGATAGTAGTGATTCCACATAGAATGTGATATGCGGGGTCTCCTCTATTCCTAGGTTGACAGGATTGTATTTTTCAGCCAAGACTGCTGACTTTTCCTGATGAATAGCTCTTAAAGGAAGATTGAAACCCCCATCCTCGGGCGCCTCAAATAGGTTTTCACCATTGGATGCATCCTTTCTTTTTACTTCTTTCATGTCAGAGAGTGCCACAGTGTGGTTTTCACTCAAGGACTTGGATATTATTCTTAATTTCTCACTTTTGTGACTGAAGGATTCAATTGTTTCCCCATAATAGGCATGTGTGTCCAACTCCATTATAAACCCTGCTTTGTGATATCCCTCTGGAATGTTATCCTGCAATCCCATGAATTCTAAGAGTGCCTCATCATTTTCGAATGTATCAAGAACTGGTGGTCCTCGCTGGTCATAGTCGATGAGTTGGGGATATACTAGGCGGATCTCATGATTTTGATGGTCTATTTCAAAGGATAGGGTACTAATCATGTAGAGGGTGGTATCCTCGAATAGCCTAGGTAAGTTGGGTGTGGGGTCCTCATCATCACTACTAGTACAAACATCGGTTACATCAAATGTAAAATTATCTATGACACAACCTGTAGATACGGGTAGGCGTAGTTCTGCGGGGGTTGGCCGAGGAGGATTGTTAATCATTCTAACTAGAGGATTACGGCCACGTATGGTTATACTCAGAGGGGTACATACAAGGCCAAGATTTTTTATTGGTCACGTCTCTGGCATGATAGGTATGATAAGCCCGTTGTCGTTTTGCCCAAGTCCTTGATTTATGTCGTAGCCCATTGTGAGCATCATTTGTAGGCCCTTGCTTCTATCATCCATTGGTAATTCAGGTGCTGGTCTTTCATCGTGATATAGCATGTGAGATGGATCTACTTCAATAACCTCCTGGCCAAGATCTCCCCAACTTGTAAATTTGGGATAGTCTATAGGAGACATTTGGGATGTGGAAGCTTCATTTGTTTGTGGGTGTCCCCGTGATCTAGGAGATTGTGGCAACTCTCCTACCACAAAAGTATTATTAGGGAGCTTGTAGTTTCCACAACCATTATCCTGGATGATAAGCTTGATATCAGAAATGGTGGGGATGGTGGGAGTGGCGGGTGTCTCTGTCGCAGAAGTGGATGCGAGTGGCAGGATCGATGTAAGGTGTGGATGGGCCCTCATCATTTTTTGGTACTTGGGGGATTTTGTAATACTTTGCTTCAAGATTTTTACAGTATGAGAAAGGCTCAGGATCTCCATGGATGCTAACTTCTTGTCCGTTATGTGTAAATTTCACACAGTGGTGGAAAGTTGATGCTACTGCTTTCATCACATGGATCCATGGACATCCTAAGAGGATATTATATGGCAAGTTGAGGTCCAAGACCTGACAAGTGGTTTCCATGATGGTAGGCCCTATTTGAATAGGGAGTTTGATTGTGCCCTGAGACACTCTTTCTTGGTCATCATATGCGCTTATCGCGATGCCCTTTCCTTTGTCGATGGAATCTTCTGATATTTTCAACTGCTTGATGAGGCTTAGGGAACATATGTTCAAGCTCGCACCTCCATCCACCAAGACCCTTTTGATTTTGCTCTTATGTACTATGGCTTCCAGGTGAAGTGCATGGTTGTGAGATGGTTGAGTAGGGAAATCTTGGTCAGAGAATGTAAGAAGATTAGGCATAATGATATTTCCAACCATAGCTTGGAATTGCTCCGCATCAAGATCTGCAGGGATAGTGGATGAGGCTAACGCTTCCTCAAGGATATTCTTATGAGCAGGTGATATTTTTAACAACTCCATGATGGAATGTGTGCTGGTGTTCTATTGAGTTGATCTAAGACATTGTAGCCATTAGGAACAGATCTAGATGTAGGGACTTTGTTTGGCTGGGATGATCCTGCGATGGTTACTTTGCCACCTCTTGTGGTGACTCCACAATCTTCAGCATAGGTTCCCTTGATAGTAATGACCATGCAGTCTTCATCTAAGGAGGCGATGACTGTTTCATACACATGATTTAATTTTGAGTGGATGCATTTCCCTTTATCATTGTTATTCGCTTTGTTGCCATGATTCGGCATTGGATTCGTGTATATTTTAAGTTCCTGATTTCCTGTAGGTTGTTCCACGTTTATGATTATTTTATCGACGAGATCTTGAATGATGTTTTTAAATCTCATGCAATTTTTGTGGTATGGCCTTTGATTTTATGGAATTCGCAAAGCTGATTCTTGTTATACCAAGGAGGTTTTACATCCGGTTCTTGGTAATTTTCAAAGGTAAGAGCCTTGATGAGTTTTTTGTCGATCAACTTTTTCATTATGTCTTCAAGTGGTTCCCCGAAAGTGGTGTATTTTCATTTGGGATAACTCTTGCACTGAGGTGGTCCTCTTTGGTCATTGAGGTTATTGATTGTTGGATTGTTGTTTGCTTGGTGTGTTGTATGATGAGTGTTTTGATGTTGTGTTTGGATTTGAGGTGCGGGTGTGTTTTGGTGAGGAGCACTAATGACCACCTTGGCATCGATGACACCATTATTAGTGATGTTTTTGTTCCTTGCCAAGGTGCGAGGTTTATCGTTGTAGTTGGATGGTGGGCAGTTGTTTTGTTGTTCGTGGTATGATGTTGATTCCACAAGTTGAGTCACAAGGGATCTTTTGATGCTAAGCACCTTAGGGATCAACTGATCATATGTGGTAATGCCCTGAACCTTGAGATGAAATGCCAAGCGGCCTTCAAGCTTGGCTATGATGGTGCAAACTTGTTTTTCTTCTAGTATGGTCCACTTGCTCCGATTGGCCTTGGATCACCATTGTTGTAGGAATGAAGTGAATGATTCTCCCTTTCCTTGTTTCAAAGCCGAAAGTTCTTCTAGACTAACATCCATTGCGATGTTGCATGCATAGTTCTTAATGAATGCATCTATAATTTCTTGAAATGTTCTAATGCCTGAGGGTAGGCAAGAGAACCATTCCATAGCATGGCCTACCAAGCTCCTAGGAAATAGCCACATCAGATAAGTATCGTCATAGGCGACCTCCATGCAATTAACCTAGAATTACCTTATGTGATCTTCAGGGTTTCTCGTCCCTCAATATTTGTCAAATTTGGGGATCTTGAATCCCTTGGGGAATGGCTTCATTACTAAGCTCCTATAAAATGGATAGGGACACAAGTTGCTTGGTGTTTTTGGTTGTTCGCCCTGATTGAAGGTCAAGCACTTGTTGCGAGATCAACCTGATTTGTGTCATCACATCATTTTGTACATCAGGGGGGGATGAAAGTGTTTTGGGGTGTTTCAATCATGGGTTGGATGGGTGGGTTGGTCAGTGTGTTGTTTGATGGTATCTATATGTTTTGTCAAGCGAGGTAGGCTTCTACCTGCTTTTGTATGAACAACACTTGTTGTTGATCTTGTTGTTGCTGCGCTAAGATTTGTGCTTGTTGTTGCACTTGTTGTTGTTCCAAAAATGCTTGTTGTTGTGCTTGTTGTTGTTCCAACAACGCTTGTTGTTGGACTGCCAATTATGTTTCTTCTTGTTGCTCTTGATATTGCTTTAATGCTTGCTAATATGCTTGCAATTGCGGTGCTTGTTTTTGTGTGTGAAGTTGTGCTTGATATTGGGCTTGTTGTGCCTAATATTGATCTTGTGCTTGAGCTTCCGTTTGTGCTGCTTGTTGTTGCAATAGAAGTTGTGCTTGAGCGGCCTTTTGTGCTTGCAATGCTTGCACAGCTTCTGTAGCTTGAGCGGCTTGTTGTTTTTGTTGTTGCAATAAAGTTTGGGCTTGTGTGGCTTGTTTCGCTTGTAATGCGGCTTGGGCTACTTGGGCGGCTTGCGTAGATTGAGCAGCTTGTTGAGCAGCTAGGTATACAACTTTTTGTTTCTGCACTTGTTGGAATCCCCTTTGAAAAGCAGCTTGCAATGTCGCGTTGTATTGGTTTGATGCGGTGGAAGTTGGTAGTGGTGAAGGTGGTGGTGGATTTGGAATGGTGTTAGTGGTGAGTGATGATGTCGTGTTGATGTTTTGAGTGTTGGATGGTGGTGTTGACATGATGGTTGGTCCTTGAGAGACCATGCTTTGTGATGTTAGGGGTGTGTTCGATGATGTTGCAATTGCTTGTGTGTTTATTGCCTATTGTTGTGATGTCAACGACAAGTTTTGTGTGTCTGACATAATACTTTGGTTGATATTTGGGATGTTGTTTTGATCGATACTTTGTAGAGGGGGAAGCCCTAAACCAAGGAGTGGTGTGGATGATAATGACAATGGTGGGAGAGGTGGAAATGTGAGGGGTACGAGTCCTTGCGAAAATCTTGTGGTGTCGAATATTCCCCCTGGTCCGAACATATCTCCCTCTTCTTGTGAATTTGTGAGGAGAGGTGTTTGAGGTGTTGCATGAAAAAATTATGATGATGGATCATGATGGAAGGTGAGAGGAACATTTTTGTGTAATGGATTTTGGGGTATGTTTTGTTCCAATATGGTGTTTGCGTCCAAGTTTTGATAATTAACAAGGGGGTGTGTTTTGATAGCATTGGAAAATGCATTTCCCTTATTAGCGTTAGGTTGGGTTGGAGAAAAATATGTCATGATTTGTGGAATGCTTTGCATGATGTTTTGAGATAGGGGTGTAGATGAAATGGGAATGGTGGATAAGATTGGAGGAAAATATGTCTCTACTATAGTACTCACATCAAAATCCGAAGGTAACTTGGCCCCTTGTTTTGCTAGTTCAAGCATGTATAATGAAGGGTTGAGCCTCATCATGATGTTGATGATTTTATGGTTCTCCGGATTTTGGAGCATTTCAGTCATTTCTTCATGAGACATTCCAAAGGTAAGATCCTCTCGGTTTTCCTCTTTCAGATTTTGCGATGATGAGATGGCCAAAGGATTACTTGATTCGGTGGGATTCATTTCAATGTTTGTTTGGCTAAGATTGCTTGAAGCGGGTTTTTCTTTGTTGGCTTCCATACTCTTCTTGTATTGAGATCTAGTTAGAACCATAAAACAAGGATCAATTTTTAAGAATGGGAGATGAATCTCTTGATTCTTTGGATTGATCTTTATTTTATGCCCAAAGTAGAAAGTTTTAAGATGTCTTGAGGATCAAAAGGTGATGATATGATGATGATGTTTTAGGGATGGGTGATACGAATGTTATAATTTTTTGGTAAATCTTTGAATGAGATACTAGGCTTTTAGGACTTGCAGATTTTGATTTTGATTTTGATTTGCTTTTTTATTTTGAACAAAAAGACCCTAAGATATTGGATGATGATCTAAGGGATAGATTTTTTCAAAGGATGTTGATTTGAATATGTGTGGGGAGAAGGATGCATCTACCCACACCTATTCAAACAAGTTGATAGTTTAGCCAAGTATACGAAGAAGGATGCATCTACGTATACTAAGCTAGACAAGATGATGTTGATAACTTTGACTAAGCATATGCAAAAGGATGCATCTACACATACCTAGCCAAAGGTGATTTTGATAATGTTCTCGAGGATTTAGTCTCAAATATTTTGATGATTTTGATTATGCCAAAAATCTTAGCATTAAGGATGATTTCGAGATTTTCCAAAAGGTGATGATGAGATGATGTTTGTTTTGATGTTTTGAAGGATGGATGAAAAATATTTTGACTTATTTTGATCCTAAGATGAACCTAAAAAGGACACTTTGTTTGCCTAGACCTAGGTATTGAACAGTATACAATGCTTTTATAGACCTTTGTAACCAAGAAATGATTTCATTTGAACATTCATTTTCGGATTTCCAACCAATGATTTTTGTTTTGAGATTTGGACTTTTTGAGAATCGTGAGCTTTCAACACACATGAAAGTTCATTTTTCTTAGCTTTGTTTAATGGATTTATTTTACCAAAAACACTTTCTTTGATTATGTTTTCAAACTAAGATGTCCAATGTCTTAATTTCTTCAAACCCCACAAGATATGTTATGTGGAAATTCGATGAACTTAAGGCAAAGGTTTTTCTATTGTTTACTTAAGGAGACAAATGGAGATATAATCCAATGTTTAGAAACCTCTAAGGATGTGAATCCCAAGGGCAAGCAATAACATATGGATTGAGTCAATTGTATTTGTCTCCAAAATGGTTTGAAATTTGGATGATAATGTTAAGTGTTGAATTTCAAGATGTTTTCGATTAAGCAATGCATTTTGTAACCCAAGAATAAGTACAACCCTATGGATGTGTAAGACAACATTTGTTGGATTCCCACTTGGACAAATCTAGCTATGCTTATCTCTAGTGAATGGTTAATTTGATGCTTGACCCCACTAGCTCCCCTCCACGGAACTCACTTATATGGGGCAGCCAAGCATCAACACCCATGAAATTCCCATGTCATGTTTTCCGTTTCTACTAAAAGACCGTAAAAGTGTGGGGTGGCTTCAAAATGACCGTTCTTGCACCAACAAATAGATTAAAGGATTTTGGAAAATTATAGCACATGGATTTTCATAAGGACTTTTCGTTCATGGATATTGACCCATACAGCAAGAGTCCCCTTTCGGATCCATCTTGTCAAAATCAACCGTGTGATATTGGTGTTTACTCCAATACCCACATTTATATACTGGTTGGAAATACTCTTGGATTTAGAGTGTTACCGGTTGAGTCGTTCCCTTGGGTGAGTACTTTTTCCCCAAGGTAGGCCTTCTAGGATAAACAAAAGTGAATGAAGAAAAATATTCTTAACTCGATCAATCTTTGTTGGCAACAAAGATAGAGAATATACGTAACAATGCCCCCACTCACACTCGCACAAGATGTTCAATTTTAAACCCAAATCAAAGTGTGGAGGTGATTGTTTTGTCTCACCCTAAATTCATGAAAAAGGCCTTTTGATTCTCAAGATCGCTATAAAGCGTGAGAGAAGCGCATACATCATTTTTCAATGCCTTTAGTTTAAGTAAGCTTTCACGAAAAACAAAGTTACACTTGTTCTTTTTAAATCCACAAAGTAAAATGTGTGTTATTTTTAAGCACCAAATGACAAGTGAAAGAGATTTTTTTCAATTGTTTAACCAAAAATAAACTTTAGTATGTTGTTGATCCTATTGTTCATTTTAGCCTTTGCAAGAAGAAATTGAAAGATCCTTTTTAAACCCAAACAAAAATTAGTGCCCTAAGAAAGAAAGGATAACAATTTTGTGAAAAAGTGTTAAGAAAACACTAAAGTGTTTAAAAACACTTTGACTTGATGAAACATCCTCCTCATGCTTCTCCTTTCTCTGCTTTCGATTTCCAACCTACAAGGAAGAAAAACCAGTCAGATTCTAGAAAATACAGAGACAAAAAGGCAAAAAATAGAGAACAAATTAATCATTAATCAAATAACACGTGCTAAAATTAAATTTCCCCTTTTTACTCCCTTCCAGCATCGCAACTTGTATTTTTTATCACAGTTTTATTTCTCAGCGGTGCTCTCACAATGTCGCTTGCCAGCCAGCATCACTCTATGTCAGGACAAAGAGCTCATCTGCGTCGCACTTTTAATCCAACGTCAATTTTCTTCCAGCGACGTAGTTTGATATTTTTTTGAAAATTTTTGTGAGTCAATGAGCCCAGCGTTGGAGTTTATAATTCAAATTTTCTTAGCAGGACGAGTCCAGCATCGCACTTTGAGTCTCCCGCGGTGCTATATAGAGACATTGAAGAGACAACAGCACTAAAACAGTGACGCTGAGCTCCCAGCATTGGAAATTTCTATGTATGAGCAAAAACGCATAAATTTTGGGAAAAGATGAGAAAGAATGATATCCAGCCCTCCTTCTAGTGCCAAATGTGTGAACCCCAATCCTAATACCTGCAAAACAACAAGAATAAACAAGTTAGACAAGAGATTGTAAGCTAAAACAAGGATTCCCCATGAAATCCATTTACAACATTCAAACTAGGAAGAAAATATTGAAGAACACAATGGAAATGACAAAACAAAGATCAAATCCTAATTTAAATGTGCAAATTCATGATCCCATGGGAGAATTGGTGCCAATTTGATGTGAAAATTGGCCCTTTCCTAATTCCTAAGATGCAAACTTGATGTGTTGATGAAGATTTGATCCACTTTGTTGATGAAGGATGAGAGCTCCAAGATAAAAATCTGCAAAAACCTAGCTAAGAACTCAATGATGGATGAAGATGGCTAAATATTTTAGCATCATAACTTTGCATAATTTGTGGATGATCAAATGAAGATATGAGCTCTTTATTTATAGAATGTCAAGATGGATGAATGTCCAAATTTGAGCAATGTGGGACTAACATTCATCCAATGGCATGATGTCACTTGTCAATCTATGAATGGATGAAGGATGTGCAAGATTTGGGGATTGTGCCAATAAATGCATATTTTTGAATTTCAAATTTGTTGAAATGACTTGCAAGAGGGAAGGGAAAATGCAATAAATGCTACTTAGCTCAAGGCAAAGGACATGTAAGATGAAGTTATTGCCTTGTTGGATGTACATGTTGACTTGAAATTTTTGAATTCAAATTGAGAGAATATTCCAAAAGATGCCTTGTGAGGAAAATAGAGATTTAATAAATAAATTAAACCTATTTTCATGTGCAACTTGCATTATCTAGAGGATGGGACATGAGATGAGATTAAATTAATCAAGGGTTAATTAATTTAATGAGAGAGGTTAGATGATGTGACCTTTTTGACTCAAATTTAAGGATTTATTTAAATCAAAAGAGGGAGGAATATGACAAGAGATTAATTAAATAAGGATTCTGATTTATTTAATTAAAAGAGATGGTGTTGATTAAATCAAATAAGGTTTCAATTTATTTAATTTAATGGACAAACTTTAGAGATTTAATCAAATAAAATTAATTATTTAATTAAATAGGGATAATTAGATCAAATGAATTGATTTAATTAACAAGAGGGAGTGACTTAATCAGACAAAATGATTTATTTAATTAAGGGATGAAAGTTGATGAATTTAATCAGATAAGGACATTTGATTAAATGGTTAGACTGAGGGATGATTCAGGAAGAAACGATGTTAGTAGTCGGGATCAGATGCACAATGTCAATCAATATATTTTACGTGTCTACAATATGTAATAACTTAATATTCTATCCTAGGAAAATTAGATATGATAAGTACTCTAATAATTGCACATTGTCGTATTCTATTGGAGAAATAATTTTGATCAACTCATTCAAAATTAGTTGTTGACAAAGTACAAACATAAAATTTAAATATATTTTTTTATGATTTTAATTTGAGATTGACAATTTTTGAATTATTGATTTAAAAGCTCAAATATCACATATTTGATAATATTTTAATTTATATATGAAATTAATATTAGCATAATATACTATTATTTTATTTTACTACTAATACATATAATCTCAACTTCAATATCAAACATAATAAAATTTAGCTCAACTACTAACCCTTCGTATCAAAATAGATCCAATTACTATCATATCAATGATAAAACCAGACCCAACTCATAATAACTCTCAAACTACTATACCAATAATAATAAGACCAAACCCAACCAATCGTCTTCCAACCAATCGTCTTCCCTAAACAAGTAGTAAACTGGGTGAGTAATTTATTATCTGAACGAAATTTCCAAAAAGTTGTGTTCCTTATTTGAGGTAATAAATCATAATAAAGAGATAGAATGTCTATATCGAGGCTGAGTTTTTAATTGATATTTCTTTCTTGAAGTTTAATCAGTCTGATTTCCAAAGAAGATTGATGGAGACGCAAACATTAATATTCATAAAACCAACAATAAATATGATGGGAACGTTTACTGGCCTCCATAAATATGAAAGCATGTTTGGTTGATGAGAAATTTTATTTAGCAACTTGCACCGCGCATTTCATTTTCAGATGTTTGGATAGTGTTTATTAGAGAATAAGGGGAGATATTGTTCATTTTGTTTTTGTGTGGTGTTTATATGGAAGTATATAATGAAGATGAAATAATGTTTTATGTATTTATAATTAATGATGGGAGGTACAATTTATATATAATTAGTCTCGAGAAGAAGTTTAGTCAAAAGTATAAAAAGAGTTTTTCAAGATTTATACAAAATTTGTAAAAATAGAACATTCATCATAAATATTAAAATATATGGTAAATCAATATGAAACAAGCATCAAATAAGAATCGTATTGTACATCAAACACGCACCTCTAAATGAGAAAAATAAATTAAACAATGACCAAAAAAGCAAAGCACTTTTTTATCACACAAATCTTTGATGGCCTAACTTTTGTGGTCCAAGTGATCATTTGATGGTAAAAGTAGAATGCAGCTACTTGATTCTATAACATAATTTTGTTGCATTCAATTTTCTTGATTGAAAGTAGCTTAATGGTTTCTTGATTTATATATTTGGTTACCATAGATGTATGGTTGAGATTGCTTTTGGATGGAGGGCTAGAATTTCATGAAAATATATTTGAATTTGAAGTTGAGAGGGAGAAGGGATTTAATACTAATGGTCGGGGCATAGAGGGTGAGGATTGATTAGATATATGGTTAAGATTAAAAGTTAGTTTGAATATGGATTGCAGGTGGTCAGAGATAAATGGTTAGGATTAGTTTAGTTGGTTTGATGACTAGGATTAAATGTTGAGTTTCCTTTGGATTGGTGACTTGTATTTATTTTAATTTTAAATTTTTCATGTAACATGGTTGCCCCATTAGTGAGTATTAGATTAGATGTGGAACTTTAAACAAAATTAATCAAATTATTAGATTATTTAATCAATTTAAGGGAAATGGACGTAGATTGTTGGTTTAACTAAATAAATATGAATTATTTAATAACTAATGGATGAAATGCTCAAGGATAATTTTTAGTTAATTAAATAAATATAATTTACTTAATTAATTAGTGTTGAGATAATATGAGTGTGGTTAAAAAAAATCCTACTTTGGTGTTAAAAGTGGTGATGTTAGATTTATCATTATGTTTTGATCAATTTTAGGTTCTTATATTTTGGCCCTCTTTGAGATAATATTGTGATTGGGAAAACCAATATCATTTCAAAGAGGATATGCATAGATATTTGGTGGGATAAAATTGGCAATAGGATCTGTTAATCATTTAGAGGAAATGAAGTTAGGTGGGTAAGATATCCCGTCTAGAGAGAGTAGGTGGGTTGATAGGGCCCAAGTGGTCTCTCAAAAGGGAAATCAATTGTAAAGGGATAAGGAATTGATAAGAGGTTTATAGAGAGATGGAAGGAATGGAGGGAGGTATGGCTATATGCACCAAGGTTGAGATAAAAGGAAATAAACAAATATTGTTATGATATGATTAAAAAATGGAATCAGGATAAGAAGAATGATAGAAATGATGAAAGGATGGTGGATTTTACAATGGGTGGGATGTGATGGAATTTATATGTGAGTATATACTAAAATATAATAAGTAGCTAATATTAATTGTACCACTCGATGTTATGCACCAAGTATAAGTACTAATATGATGATGTGCCAAGTGCATGAGAGACTAAGATCCAAGTAGACAGTTGACCCAATACACCATGATATAGATGACCATGATGATGTTGGTCACATGTGATGTACCCCAATCATCTTGACTCAAAAATGTAATGCATAAAATAAAACACAAGTATTCAATCATGTGTACATAGAAAGAAACGATATACAATATTGTATCCCTAATAAAGGTAAAATCCAATGATTAATTGATATGATAATGATGGTAGTGTTGTTGCTATTGGAAAAATATATCTCAAGAATAATGTAAGTATTAGGAACAATATATTTTCATGATATGAGGATTAGTTAATTTAAGAAAGGTTTGGATTTTAGTCTACAAATAATGGGTGTTTGCAAATTTGCATTAGGCTACTTAGCTAAATTTGATAATACTGTTATGTAATAGTACATTTGTGTTATTTGGATAATTAGGAGCTTTGGACAGTAGATGGGAAACATTGATTGGATTGGGATACTAGTTAGGGGATCAAAATTTTAAGGTTTAATTATTTTGAAGATGGTATTATAGATCTTGGGATACTATTATATTTACAACATGGTATGCTTAAGATTGGCTAAATTTAATATCATTCAAGGACACAACCCATTCTAGTAGTAGAAGCAAAGGTGGTTTATGAATGAAAGGATGGGGTTTTGGATGGACATGGAGGAGAGGATGCAAGATGTGGCTTCCAAGGGCTACATCAATTAAGAATGATATGCACCTATATTGGATATATTTTTCATGTATGATGTATGATTGGATACTATAAATATTTATCAAAATATATTACAAGATCTTGAACACTTCCATATGAAGCTCAAAAGTGGCAATTATGATAGGTATTTTGAGCACATCGAAATACTGAGAAAGGGGGGAATCAACAAACACTTAAACTTAAAAAATTCATTTTTTCAAATTGAACATCAAATAACATTAACTGAAAGAAGATTAGAAATGAAAACATGCACCATACAAGGAAACCAAGATTCTTATTAGGAAAACCTAATGAGGGAAAAGCCACGGTGAGAGTTAACTCATAATATATGAATCTCACTACTTACAAAAACTATAATGTTGTTTAAGGCTCATTGCCTAAGGACTTGCAGACTGAGGCACACAACCTTAGGGAAAGATACAAGGACCTACTAAGACTCACTATTGCAAAGCAGGATACATGAAAGTTATAATGAAAATATGAACATGAGTTTCTATAAAGAAGCATCCAACATATGCTAATGTTGCAATCCCATTTTCGCACAATCACTCCATCATATTGACTTCGTACACTTTATATTCAACATACTTCTCAATATCAATTCACTATACTTGACTAAATTCACAAATTATTTTTTTCTTCTATAAATACCCTCTGCAAAAACTCAAAACCTCAATTAGGTTGACTCCAAGATGACCTTTAGATGAAATGTATGGTACTAGATAGGTCAACTCCAAACATATACATTATGAAGAGAAAATGAGTTGTGGATCAACACATGGCATAAAAGGGCCGCAAATATATCTCAACATATCCTCCAAGGAAAAATTAATTAATCAAGATCAACCATAGAAGAAGGAAATAGGATTATTAGCCCAATCAACACCAACACTATCAAAACTGCCAATTTTTCATCTTTACACTATCGTGGAGAAACCAAAAATATCATGTAGACCAAGATGTGAACAATGTAGTCTATGCAAAATACCTCTTTGAAACCATATTTTGAAGTATCTAATCATTAAGTGTTGGTACAAGAAAAGAAACATATGTTTTGTGGAACAATTAATTATATAAAACCAACTGTACTACATTATCCTTTGAAAAATACACTTCTAGACCATCAAATTACATGATACAACAATATAGTATGCATTGAAAATCAATTAATATTTCCAAAAAACCACAAGGCCAAAACTTCACTTCCAGAGAAATCTAGAGCATTCTAACATGCCTTCATCAATATTTTACTCTTCCAAAGCATAGACTGAAACTTTTTCACATAATTTTCATTCTAGAAGGTGTATTGTCTTGAATTATTTGATATATAACACCTTCACATCTCAATGATGTTATCTTTTGAATTACAAGAAAAAAACTTTCTCTATGGAAGGCTACAACCAAAATACCATGACTTTGTCTTAGATTATATACTGTGAATACCTTAGAAAATCTTCTGCAAATTATCTTAATGTGTGATACACAAAACATGAATGATATCAATTTAGGAATGCAAGAAACATATTTGAACAAGTTTACCCACATCTGCATCATACATAGAAATCGGAATGATCACCATTCTACCTTATATTGCACTACTCTCTTGCACTAGATGATATCATTGTACATCAACTATATCTGAAGTATTATACAATGTTAAGCACATATAATAGACACCAATGGAAACACATCTTGATTTGAAATCAATTACAATAAATATTTCCAACAATCCCCCCTTTTTCATTGATGGCAACACACATATATCTACAAGACTTCTCTCCCCCTTTGACATCAAGGGAAAAGGACATAATATCTTCTACTTATTTCAGCCCAAGAATTGTATGAACTCCCCCTTACTATATGATCACTATCAAAACTCTCCCCCTGAGATGGAGATGCCCCAAAATAGATGATATGTACAAAATATTTTCAACAAAAACTCAAAAAGATATTGTAATCCTCTATAAAACTATACAAAGACAAAATTGTCTTCTGTAAACCTTTGCAACTTCTTTAGAAGGTAGAATATTCTTGTAAATTACCTTGAGGTATGCAAGAGTTGCAACCCAATTTTCTTTTACTGAGGTGAGAATATGATTTTGGCATTCAAGCTACATGCATAAATCCTCAGCCTCATCCACACTACTTGGAGCCATCATTTTTTTATCAACTTTTTCTACTTCAACAAGCAACCTAGATAATGAAGTAAGTCTCAAGTTGACTTCTTCCATCAAATAAACAAATTGTTTCTTAATTTGTTCTCTTTGATCCTAAAGCATTGACAACTACACATGAAGATTTTTTATTTGAGCTTTGGTTGATCCATCCTTATCCTTTGATGGATCGTATATCCCAACCATTTTTGTGATCTATGACTCAATAGTGTCAATATGGTATTTAATGTTATTAGTAGAAATAGGCCATTTGAAAAAAATTATAAAGTGCAGTGAATTCATCAACACAAACCTTAAACATCTTTATGTTTTCCTACAGTTTATTGTGTGCACTAGCAAACCAATCAAATGCTTCAGCCATTTTCTTATCAATTATCTTCCTCAAGGCCTCTTGCTCTACCTTCTTCTCAATGTGTGAAGAATTATGCTTAAAATAATCCATCAAAACCTTTAATTTTTTTTCTAAAGGAAAGAAAGAATCTATGTTTGCCTCTAGTAAATATTTTTGAATGATCTTCAAAGCATCATCAATTAATCCAGTCTTCTTCACATGTTCTTGTAGAATCTCCTTCCTTGTAGATGCATGTAGAATATCACCAAACTTTATAACTTATGGAGATGAGAAATGTTTGACAAGTCAACTTTTCCCTCATGAGTAGGAATTTATAGAAGATGAGGTGTCACCAAAAGTTAAAACTACATCTACCAAACCAAAAGGTCTTTAGAAGAATCTGATGATGAAGAACCCTAACCTCTATCCATGGAAGCATTTTTCTTCTCAACTGTCTCCAATGAAACATCCTAAACTTTCTCAAAATTATCTTCTTTATTCTTCTCAACATTCTCCTCCTCCTTTTCCTCTTCTTTCTTTTCTTCTTTTTCCATCTCTATGTCAAAGACTCCTTCTTGCAATCTGGAGGGTCCTTTTTACTTCTTGCTAACTAGATATTTTTTGCTCGTTTGTATCCTTTGGAGGAGGCATATTTTTAGTTTCTTGTTCATCTGGAGAAACTTGTGCATTTATTTCAACATTAGTATCATGCATTTGTGAATCATCAACTTCAATTTGTAATTCATTAATGATTTTTTGTGTGGCTTCTTCAGTTTCATTCTGAATCTTCCTATTGACATGTTCATCCATGCTCATCAATAGATCTATTCTTCTTTTACTCGAGAGCTCCTTGGCTTGTCTTCAAATAATCATCTCTTTTTCTTCCTGGGAAATCTTGGGAAACAAGAATCCCAACTTTTTCAATTGCTTGCAATTTGAGCTCCTCATTAGCCTTGATGCCATCTTCTCTTCTTTGTTTTAAAGCCTCAACAAGGCTATCCAAGATTTTTCTAAAATGTCACTAAAGAGAATGTTCTACTTAAACATGTATTCAATGACAACATTTTCAATTCTCTTCATGTCCTCTAGAGGTATATTTGGATACATTTCCATAGTATCATTAAATAGACCATATCTCATAATACTATTAAATATTGCACCATAATCCAAAGGGCCATGTTTGATCAGAAGATTTTTCTTATTCTTCTCCTTAGCAATCACCTTTCCTTTCTTTTTCTGCAAGGGGACTTCTTCTTCTCCTTATCTTGTTCTTTTCACCCTTCTCCTAAAAAAATATTTTACTTCTTCATCCTCTTCATCATCATCCATATTCATAGGATTAATATTTCATCTTTTTTCCTACTACTTAAATCTAGGCTTCTTCCTTTTGTAGACACAAAAAATGTACTGATTGATCATATACATCTGATCCTGATTTTACTAACACCGTTTTGACCTGAATCATGTCCTTTGCTAATCCATTTAATAAAATAATTTGTATTTGATTAAATTCATCATATTCCATGTCTTAATTAAATGAATCAATTTTATCTAATTAAGTCATCATCTCCTATTAAATAAATAAATCATTTTATTTAATTAATCCTATAGTCCCTCTTTTAGTTAAATAATTCATTTTATTTAATTAATCTCTAAAGTGATCTCTTTTAAATTAAATAAATTAATCTTTATTTGATTTAATCTAACATCATCCCTTTTAATTAAATAAATCAAATCTTATTTAATTAATTCTAAAATCATATTCCTCTCATTTTGATTTAAATTAATCCAAAAGTCTAAGTCAAAATTGTCAAATCAGTTAATCTCCCTCTTAATTAATCAAATCCTAATTAATCTTAATCTTAATCCATCAAATCCTCTAGCTTTTGTAACTTTCTCATGAAAATTATTTTAATTGATTTATTAAATCTCTAATTACTTTCAAAAAGGCATCAAAAAGGGAATATTCTCCAAGTTTGAAAAATCCCTCCAAAAGGGTTTGAACATCCAACAAGGAATTTAAGTTTATTACATG
>VDFB02321076.1:0-58351 GCA_007258455.2 Sequoia sempervirens
CTCACCCCCCTCACACTCTCAAGTCTCTCCCTTTGGAGCCCTACCTACATAACTCTCTCTTTCTCACCGTCTCTCTCTGCCCCCCCTCTCTTTCTCCCTCTCTCTCTCTCCCACCCCACCTAGCTAAGTGTCTCTCACTCCAACCCCTTATTTCCCAATCCCTCTCTCTTAAGCTCTCACTTCCACCCCCTCTCCCTCTCTCCAGAATCTCTCTCTCCCTCTCCCCATCCCACCCTACCTAGACAACTCTCTCTCTCTCTCTCTCTTAAAATTCTCCCTCCCTCTAGAGACATACATAAATACATACAAGCATAATACATATGTACATACAATCCTACATCCATACAAGCATACATACATACATGTGTAGATACAATCTTACATACATATAGGCATACATACAATATACATGCACTGATACATACAGGTATACATACATACTGTAGACATAGAAAATATACAGATTGATATCGCACACTCGATCCTGATCTACTAACATCGCCTCATCCTGAATTATCCCTCTATCTAACCATTTAATCAAATAGCCTTATTTGATTAAAATCATCATAATTCTCCTTTTAATTAAATAAATCCCTCGATTTAATTAAATCATTGTATCTGTGTAATTAGCTAGGTCATTTCATCTTCCTATCTTTATTTAATTAAATAATCCATATTATTTGATCAAATTTCTAAAGTTCATCTAATTAAATTAAATAAATCAAACATTTATCTAATTTAATCTAACATCACTTTGGTTAAATAAATCAAAAATATTTATTTAACTAAGTCTAAATCATTCTTTTCTCATTTTGAGTTATTTAAATCTTAAAATCTAAGTCAAAATGGTCAAATCAACTAATCTCCTTTAAATTAATCAAATCATGATTAATGCTAGTCCTAATCACTCAAATCCTCTAGATTTTGCAACTTGCACATGAAAATCAATTTAATTGATTTATAAATCATCTATTTTCATTCAAAAAAGGCATCAAAGATGGAATATTCCTCAAATTTGAAATCTCCCCCCAAAAGGACTTGTCCCTTCCAAAAAAGCATTTAAAATCTCTTACATGTCCTTTTCTTGAGCCATGTGCATTTTCTTCACCTTTCACCTCTTCCTTCAAGCCATATTTTGAATTTGAATCTCCCCCCTCTTTGCACATTCTTCAAAACTTGCACATCCTCCATCCACTCATAGGTTGGCAAGTGGCATCTTGCCATTAGATGAATGTTAGGTCCACATTGCTCAATTTTGAACATTCATCCATCTTCTCATTCTATAAATAAGAGGCTAATATCCTCATTTGATTATCCACAATTTGAGTAAACTTACTATACTCAAATATTTAGCAAATTCCATCCATTATCATTGAATCTTTGCTAGGTTATGCAGGTTTTTCCATTGGAGCACTCATCAAGCATCAACAAAGTGGATCACTCATTAACATTCATCAACATACATCAATATTGCATTATAGGAATTGGGAAAGGGCCAATTTTCACATGAAATTGGTACCAATTCCCCCATGGGATCATGAGTCTGCTAGTTTAATTAGGATTCAATCTCTATTTTGTTGTTTTTATTGTGTTCTTCATTATTTATTTTCCTAATTTGAACTTGGTAAATGGATTTCATGGGGAATCCTTGTTCTTGATTGCATTCTCTAATTTAATGTGTTTTTTCTTATTGTTTTGCAGGTATTGGGATTGGGGTTTGCACATTTGGCGCTAGAAGGAGGGCAACATCTCATTTTTAATCACTTTTTTCTAAAAATTCTGTGTTTTTGTTTGTGCACAGGAAAATTCCAATGCTGGAAGCTCAACATCGCCATATAGCACCATCGAATCTCCAGCGTCACTATACAACATCGCTGGAAATTCAAACTACGATGCTGAAGTCTTCCCGCCCAACATTTTGAATTTCAAACCACGCCGCTTGACTAATTTGACCTGTGAAAATTTTCAAAAAAATCAAACAGTGACGCTGAGCAAAATAGCGATGCAATTGAGCTCACTGGTCTGGGTACAGAGCACCGCTGATTGGTAAGCGGTGCTATACAACACCGCTGGAGAAATCAAACTGTGATGTAGTCATAGGTTGTGCCACTAGCAGGGAGTAAAAAGTTGAAATTTTATTTTAGCACGTGCTTTTTGTCAAATGATGAGCTTATCTTCTGTTTTCTACTTTTTGACCTCTGTGTTTTATAGAATTTGACTGATTTTCCTTCTTGTAGGCTGGATCAATTGAAAACAAAAGAAGGAGAAGCATGATGATGGTATCTCACCAAATCAAAGTGTTTTTAAACACTTTAGTGTTTGATTAACACTCTTAGGAAACTGTTATTCCTTTTTGCTTAGGACACTAATTTCGTTTGGGCTTTTAAAAAGAACATTTTCAAATTTTTTGCAAAGGCTTAAAATGAACATTAGGAGTACAACTTACTAGAGTTTGTTTTTTGGTTAACAATTGAACAAAACAACTCTCATTTGTCCTTTGGTGCTTTAAAAAGAACTCACAATTGCTTTGGGGATCTAAAATGAACAAGTGCAACTTTGTATTCGTGAGGGCTTACTTAAGCCAAGTTCATTGAAAAAGGACGTATGCGATTCTCTCGCGCTTTATAACGATCTTGAGAATCAAAAGACCTTTTTTGTGATTTTAGGTTGAGATAAAGAAATCACCTCCACACTTCATTTTGGGTTTAAAATTGAACAAAACATTGTGCGAGTGTGAATAGAGAATTATTGCGTACATTCTCTTTCTTTGTGTTACAAACAAAGATTTATCGAGTTACAAATATTGTCTTTACTCGCTTTTGTTATCTTAGAGGTCCTGCCTTAGGGAAAAAATACTCACCCAAGGCAACGACTCAACCGGTAACACTCTGAAGCCAAGAGTATTTCCAACTAGGATATAAATGTGGGTATTGGAATAAATGCCAATATCACGTGGTTGGCTTCGACGAGATGGATCTGAAAAGGGACTCTCGCTGTATGGGTCAATCTCCACGAATGAAAAGTCCTAATTAAAACCCATGTTTTAGAATTGCCAAAATCCTTGATCTATTTGTTGGTGCAAGAACGGTCGTTTTGAAGCCACCCCACACTTTAACGGTCTTTTAGTAGAAATGGAAAGCATGCCATGGGAGTTTCATGGGTGTTGATGCTTGGCTGCCCTGAATGATGTTAATGAGCCGTGGAGGGGAGCCAATGGGGTCAAGCATCTAACCATTCACTAAAGATAAGCGTAGCTGGACTTGTCCTAGTGGGGACTCAACAAATATTGCCTTTCATATCCATAGGGTTGTACTTATTCTTGGTTACAAAATTCTTTGCTTGTTCGAAAACATCTTGGAAAGAAACACTTAAACATCATCATCAAAATTTCAAACCCTTTAGGAGGTAAATACAATTGACCAAATTCATGTGTTATTGCTTTCCTTTGGGATTCACATCCTTAGAGGTTTCTAAACACTTGAACCTACATCTCAATTTACCTACTAAAGATAAACAATAGGTAACCATTGCCTTGATTTCCTTGAATTCCACATAGCACTTTGTGGGATGAAAAGAAGTTAGGACATTGGACATTTAGTTTGAAAATCTAATCAAGAAAGTGTTTGTGGTAAAAGCAATTCACTAATCAAGATGAAATCAATTGAACCCCACACATGTGCTTGTGTATCTTTTATCTTATGGTCTTTTGAGAAAACATTGATCTTTTGGTTTGAAGGGAAAATCATGTTCTTCAAAACCTTGGCCTTGTAAACAAGTCCTTCTTAGGTTCATTTAGGATCAAAATCAAACACTTCATCCACCCCAAACATTTATCATCTCCATACCACAAAAGAACTTTGGAAACATCATTCTAGACTTGGGTAAATCATCAAAATCAAAATCACCTTATTTAGTTAGGTGTATGGGAATGCATCCTTTCTCATACATTTAATTGAATTAGCAATCCTTTGAACAAGTTCATCCTAAGATCACATCTAACATCTTAGGGTTTACAAGTCCATTATCCAAATCCAATCAAAACCAATCAAAATCAAATCCTAAAGTCTAGCATTGATCCAAAGTTCCTAAGAAAAACAACACCCATATCATTCACCCCTTTCATCCTTCATCTCATCATTGGTCCTAAACACCTTAGAGGCCACTTTTGCAACAAAGTCAAAACACAAGAAGAACATGGAATATAAACTTGATTCATTCATCATGAGCGGTCTAAATCAACCAAATTATCAAAGCCTCACAATGCCAATGGATTTTCAAAACTCACATTTATACAATCCATACATGGGATCATTATCTCCTACAAACCTCAATGGTACAACAAATGTGAGTATACCCAATCTAAATTTTGAAACACCTTTTTCCAATGGTAGATTTAAATCCAAGTCCAAACTTACAAATCTATCAACCAAATACTCAATGCATGAGTCTTCAACAAAGCAAAATTATCCCACCAAATCCATACATGCCAAGTGAGAATAGACAAAATACAACTATACCAAACATGAACATTTCAAATCCACACTTGGTAAACTTTTGGATAGATATGTTTGCAAATCACATGAATGTTGTTCAAAATCCATCACACCAATATGTCCCCCTCACCTTTCACAATGACCCATCATCATCATCATTTAATGCAACACCAAAAAACTCTCTCCCCATGACTTCACAAGGAGAAGGTGGCCTATTTGGACTAGGGGGAATTTTTGATCAAACATCATCATTTCCCCAAGCGAGCATGCCACTCACTTTCCCACCACTCCCACCCTTTCCATTAACATTTGTATCACCTCTTGGTTTGGGGCTACCATCGCTACCACCGCTCATCCAAAACATCCCCCTAACCATCAATCAAGGCATCATACCAAATCCTCCCCCCTTGCCATCGATATCACAACAACAGATGGCAACCATCCCCATAGCACAAGCAACCAACACATCATCTATCATCCCTCAAAACATGGTCTCTCAATGATTAGCCATATCGATCACACCATCCACCACTCAAATCCCAATCATCAATATGACGATACCTCTTATCACCACAACAAGCATTATTCCAAAACCACCTCTGCCACCACCACCACCCAAACCAAACACATCAAACCAATACATCATTGTGTTGCAAGCTACTCAACAGGCTGCTTATTAGAAGGCACTCCAACAAAACCAAAACCGACAAGCTGCACAACCGGCTGCTCAACAAGATGCACAAGTTGCTCAAGTTGCCCAAGACGCACTACAAGCCCAACAAGCACAAGCTCAAGCCCAATACCAAGCCCAACAAGAAAATGTTGTTCAAATTCCCAAAAAAATGTTAACGACTCCATGTATTGATCCAAGTCAACGATCACATAATCAAGACCTATCCATCAACGAATACATGGAAGATATTTCTACCTCATCCAAAGATCAAATCAACATACATCAAGAGTCACTTTTTGATCATGAAAAGAATCCCTCAACAATATCATTCAATGATCTATTTCAAGGAGTGTTAACATTATTTGATCTTGTAATCAACAATCCATCGACCAATGATCATGTTGAAAATGACTCTACATCACCTAATGAGTTAGGGGACATATCTCAAAAATTTATTCTAAAGCATGATCAACATCTCTCACCAAAGTCTAGCAATGGTCCTTTCCAAGACATATTGACATCCTTTGACTTCATGATTGCTGATATTGAAGGAATCTTCAACTCGACACTTGATCCAAATTCACTCAAAGATCAAGAGGATATTGAGCCACTTCCTATGCCTAATGAAGATATCCAAAAACCCTTTGTAAGAAATCCATCCTTTGAAATTGACCCATGTCAAGAACTTGATCCAAAGCATGTTGAGAGCAATTCTGAAATCGTTCAAGATCAAGAATTCATATCTCCAAGATATTACAATAAACTAATGGACACTCTCCTATCTATACATGATGATCATATCCATATAGCACATACTCCTCCATCTACCCATGAGATGCTTTCTATGAATGGACACGTAGATGATCTTCATTTATAGTAGGATTTCGTTACACAAAAAGAGCAAGTTATTAATTCCTATAGTCAAACTGAGTTGTTAACATCAGGATCAGATATATCCCAAATTTAGACTAAGGACATCATGTATGAAGATATCGAACATTATCCACTCAAAGAAGTAGATGAAACAGAACAAGACATTTCAGAGTCAACAGAGCAACAAATTGAAATAACATCATCTGTAGTGGTCACTTATTAGAGAGTGCTTATTGAACAAGAGTTCTTAGAATAGGTAGAATCAAAGCATGAAGGTGCTACTACCACCATACTGGGGGTAACTATGTCTCAGGAAAACATCAACATAGGGAGCACGAAGACTCCTTATGATGAAACTGATGCCAATACTACAACTAGCAACATCATGAATCTTCATCCACCCATCACCTCATCCACGAATTGGGACCAACGTCAAAAGAAAGATTTGAATCAAAGCACAAGGAACGTTATTAAAGCAGAAGAAGAAAAGAAGCATAATGGAAAAATCAAATACAAGTGGATACCAAAGAATACAAAGAAATATTATCCCTATCAAACTCCATTAGTCAAAGAAACTATGGGGAAAAATAAGAAAGGAAAAATTATCCATCAAAGATGTCCACAAAAGCAAACGAAGGCTTCTCAAGTGACGTACAAAGTATATCAAGCAGTTGGTCCTAATTACATGCACACTTTCATATCCACCCATCATTGCTCATCTTCCCAAGTTTGGAGAGTCAAAGGTTCCAAATTGTCAACCAATCCATCTCTTATCCCTAAACACACTCCATCCATGCCTCCACGTATGATATCCAATTATCAAATTGAACATGTATTGGTAATGACCCTTCATCATAAGGATTCTGAAGGCACTCTATCGCGATGTGCACATAGAGACAGAGTTAACCCTGGTATCAATAAAGCAGATCAAGAATCCCAAAAGTTGCATTCAAGTGCACATATCTTAGCAAAGCAACTTCTTCAAGCAGGCTATCAATGGAACATCATGATAGAAGCATCTACATCAGCAACACCTTGTGGTTCAACATGAGCTTTAAATATTTCATAGAAAAATACAAAAAATCAAAAAATATGAAAATCCAAAAAAAAATCAGAAAAATGATTGAAAACAGTAAAGAAAAAAATCATCCTCTAGTGAAAACCACTTCGGTTGTGCTTTGGGCAGGTACCATGATGAAAACCTGGAAAAAAGCATCATGTGTAGAATCAAGCATCTACGTGATCTAGTTCAGGTGAAAGCATCTTATCCCATCCATAATAAATCCAACATTTCATCCATCTCATCCATAATAAATCCATTCATCCATGAACCATTTATCCAATCCATCTTTATCCATTTGCATCCATAGTCCAAATTATCTTGATCTTGGTAAAAGTTTGGTGCACACTTTATGCTTGCTTACGGTAAACATCTTGACATGGGTCATTTTCATTGATCCTATCCTACCCAACATTATTTGAGCCATGAAACATTATCCAAATGAGCATTCTTTATCTGAACACCTTATCTTATCACAAGATAATCCATATCCCTCAATCCATACACCTATCTGAGCATTCACACATCACATTCCATACATTGCTAGACACTGGGGGTAGATATTTACATCTTGCTTCGAGAATAAATCTTGATCTATATCCTCCAACTTATGTGGTGATCTGAACATTGGAAAACGTGAAATAAAATTGGTCCACCACTTGTGAGCAAAAAACCAAATCACTAACCCATGGCATATTTTGACAAGAAAATGTTCCTTATCAAGCTTCATCTTACATCAAACATCAATCCAAACAATCACTATTAGTCACATCTAATGTGTGCTTCAACATCACATCAAATCATCCAAAACATATTTTGTTCCAAACCAAGCTTCATCAATCTTGATAAAATCAAATCCAATCAATCCATCATCATCTCGAGATGTCCATCCTAATCCTTTTGTTGCTTAACACTATCCCGTATTGTTGTGTATCCTCAACAATGTTATGATCATCAATCCCTCATCATCTTGGGATATTCATCCTAATCCTTATGTTGTGTAACACTATCATTGCATTGTTGTGCATCCTCAATAATGTTATCATTATCAATCCATTAACCCGATTGATCAACCTTAGCTTGGTTTTCAACAAAATCTCAAACACAACACTGATATCGTCACACACATCCATATCCAAATCATCAAAATCATGCAAAAAATCCAAAAACATTCAAAAAACCAAGAAAATCCAAAAACATCCAAATCATATCAAAATCCAAAAACACTCAAAAAGTCAAAAAAACATCAAAAACATGGTATCTGAACTACGTCGTCTCTAAGCTTAAACGTAGGCAAGGCTAATCTTTGATCAACCCCCGAGGCATCAAAATCCAAAAAAATTCAAAAAACACAAAATCCAAAAACATTCAAAAAATAAAAAAATCAAAACATTTGTAAAAATCATGAAAATACCAAAAACAACCTCAAACCATTTCAAAAACATTCAAAAAACCCAAAAAATTCATCCATCCCGTTTCGCTTTCACTCGCGATAGTCAATCATCCATAATAAATTGATCATCACCCTCATCCTTTGGCAAAAAAAATTGAAATAATCACAACAATCAGCAAAAGCAAGCTTCAATCATAAAATCAAAAGCAAACTTCAAACTTTTAAATGTAAAATCAAAATCTTGATCATTTTCAAACATGTCAATCAACTTTATATCAAAAGCTTATCAAAAAACTTATCAACCCATCATCATCCTATACAATGCATGTCCTAGGATATATCGTTTTGACAATGGGCATCATTTTGGATATCACTTTGGATACTTATCCTATCAAAACAAATCCCCTTGGCTAAAGGTATGAAGAACATTGACTTGTTTGTTTACTTGATCTTTTATTTTGATTTATCTTATTGCGCTCATTCCAATGACCTCTCAATGATGTCCCCAATGAAGGGATTTAGAGAAATAGGAATGGGGCAAAAATCATTATCTGTTGTAAAATGACTTGGTGAATACTTGCTTTGTTAGGTATGTCCTAGCAAGGTTTCCGTATGTCAAGTGTGAACAAGAATACTCCTATCTGTTTGTTGAGTCAAAGTCCATCACATTAGGTACAACGCCATCCTAGTTCTTTATACCCTGATGCATCGTGCCTACGTGTGTTATCAAACATAAGGTAATTGGCTTTTTGAAAATCCCAACTACTCGACAAGTAATCATCATCATCATCATCATCATCATCATCATCATCATCATCATCATCATCATCTCATGTCTTGTTGGAATCTCTTATTTTCTTCTATCTCTTCCTTTCAAGCTAACATGGTACCATGACAGTTAATCGTAAATCATCACTAATGCATCCATCCTGCATCCAAAAACTATCTGCATATCATATCATATCATATAAGAAACATTGATCATCTCGCATGCATGGCATTTCATCATTGCATAATATAGATTGGTTATTCTAAGCATCTCATAATCCATACATTTATCATCCACTACATAATCATAAAAGCATCATCATATCAAATCATGTGCTTCCATATCATCCATGCATCATCATATCATCCATTATATATAAACATCATAATCATCTCATTTATATCATCAATAATGTAACTGTCATGGTACAAATCAGGATCAAGTGTATGTAATATATCAAAATAGTCATGAGGCTAGCCATGGTTGATGATTGTCTACATCATCAAATCTGTCTACATCAAATATTCGAGTTGAACTGATCTTGAACCTCTTTTTTGAGAGATCGACCCTCAAATCAAACCTCTTCGCCCGATCTCTCGAGGGGGCAGTATACCAGCGTAATTCTTTTCGCTAGGGCAATAGTGGGGCATCCGAAAAATCAGAGAATTTTTGAACTTTGATCTCAACAAGATTATTCTTTGAACCAAGACAACAAGTGCATCACTTCAAAGAGGGGAAAAATGTGGACATAGAAAATATATAGATTGATATTGCACACTCGATCCTAATCTACTAACATCGCCTCATCGGGTGATCCCACAATAGTGGTTTACAATTTTTGGCCAAACTGGACACTCAAATAATTTTTTTTAACTAAATCTTTACTTTTGGGCACCTATAGCGGCTAAACCGTGAGGAATTTGAAGATGATACAAACTAGAGTTTTGTGACATTTTGTTTGTAGATTCTAAATATATTTTTTCAAAATTTTTGGAATCAGATTGCACTTCTTTTCTATCTCCCTCAAAAACTAGTTTTTTTCAAAAAACAACATTTTTAAAAAGTGACACTCACCGTATAATGCATAACTTTTTTTTTCCATAAAAGGATAAAATTCTAATTCTTTCAAATTTAGATTTGTAACTCCGATATCTAGTGCTTCCACTTGGTTAGATAGTTTTTAATTGAATATTTTTTATTTAATCAAGTTTTGAAGTCAAACCAATTACAATTCAGACATAGCATGACTGTATACCGCGTACTTTTTTTGTATGTATCGAAATTCAATTTTTCTTTTTTTGTTGGATCAAGGACTTCAATATCTGGTGTACTAATATATATATATATATTGATAATCTACTATTTTTCCACATGTGTAGAATAGAGAGCTTGATTTTTAGTGAAAAACCTACATTCACAAGAAATAAAAAATAAATATAATAATCAAATTAAATTTTATTAAAATTATACTTTTTTGGAAGCTTATAATAAGGATTGCATATTACAAAAAAAATAATTAAATGAATTCATTTGATCCGCCAAAAGGTAAATCAAAAGTGGCTTTTTATCAGCATTTCGATAGGTGTAAAAGAGAGTCTGTTATAGGTATGGTTTAAAACTAGCGGGGTTCTATCCAAGGGAGATTGGTATAAGGTGGTTTGATCAAAGCCTCTTCAATTGGATTCCTTCAAATTGAACATTTCAAGGCTTAAATCATTATATTTTTTTAAAATATGTGATTTCAGCAAAAATTAGGATCTCCCCGAAATTGTAAACCACTATTGTGGCAGCACCCTTGTCTTGAATTATCCCTCTATCTAACCATTTAATCAAATAGACTTATTTGATTAAAATCATTATAATTCTCCTTTTAATTAAATAAATCCCTCAATTTAATTAAATCATTGTCTCTGTGTAATTAGCTAGGTCATTTCATCTTCCTATCTTTATTTAATTAAATAATCCATATTATTTGATCAAATTTCTAAAGTCTATCTAATTAAATTAAATAAATCAAACATTTATCTAATTTAATCTACCATCACCCCCTTTGGTTAAATAAATCAAAAATATTTATTTAACCACTTAGTCTAAATCATTCTTTTCTCATTTTGAGTTATTTAAATCCTAAAATCTAAGTCAAAATGGTCAAATTAGCTAATCTCCTTTAAATTATCAAATCATGATTAATGCTAGTCCTAATCACTCAAATCCTCTAAATTTTGCAACTTGCACATGAAAATCAATTTAATTGATTTATAAATAATCTATTTTCATTCAAAAAAGACATCAAAGATGGAATATTCCTCAAATTTGAAATCTCCCCCCAAAAGGACTTGTCCCTTCCAACAAAGCATTTAAAATCTCTTACATGTCCTTTTCTTCACCTTTCACCTCATCCTTCAAGCCATATTTTGAATTTGAATCTCCACCCTCTTTGCACATTCTTCAAAACTTGCACATCCTCCATCCACTCATAGGTTGACAAGTGGCATCTTGTCATTGGATGAATGCTAGTCCCACATTGCTCAATTTTGAACATTCATCCATCTTCTCATTCTATAAATAAGAGGCTAATATCCTCATTTGATTATCCACAATTTGAGTAAACTTACTATACTCAAATATTTATCAAATTCCAACCATTATCATTGAATCTTAGCTAGGTTATGCAGGTTTTTTCGTTGGAGCACTCATCAACATTCATCAAAATACATCAATCTTGCATCATAGGAATTGGGAAAGGGCCAATTTTCACATCAAATTGGCACCAATTCCCCCATGGGATCATGAGTCTGCTAGTTTAATTAGGATTCAATCTCTATTTTGTTATTTTTATTGTGTTCTTCATTATTTATTTTCCTAATTTGAACTTGGTAAATGGATTTCATGGGGAATCCTTGTTCTTGCTTGCATTATCTAATCTAATGTGTTTGTTCTTATTGTTTTGCAGGTATTAGGATTGGGGTTCGCACATAAGGAAATTGGACCTTTGAAAATCTTAATTCCTCGGCAAGAAATCATCTTATGTCTTGTTGAAATGACTTCTTCTCTTTCATCCCTTCTTGCTTATCACGCTAACAAGGTACTGTGACATTTGATCATCATCACTGGTATCATCATCGTCATCGATCCTACATCCACAAATCATTAGCATATTACATAAGCATATCATATAGGAAACATGTCATTATAGGCATTCTTCAAAGATAAGAACATCCATTTTATTACATTGCATTCATTTTTTTCATCACATTTCATTCATCACATAAATAATTGCATAACATTCATCACATAAACATTTCATAACCGTTTCACATTACCACCTACTACATAATCATACATAATAGGTACATAAGCATTATAGATAATCCATTGCATACATACTCGCATAAACATCATAAATTCATCTCACACATTACGTTGACTTTGCATAAAACATCATCATATCATTTCATATAGTACATCACAATAAATGCATCCCATACATTACATTATCATTTAACATGTTTAGGATAATATAGAATTGCTATTCTAAGCATCTTAGAAAACCATCTCATTTGCATCATCATATAAAACATGACCATTGCATTCACATTGCATTATATCGTCCACTAATCATCCATATCATCTCATAAATAGCATCATAATCATTCATTGCATAAGTCATTCCACGTCATTATAAGCATAAATAGAAAGATAAAAATCCATTACATGCAAAGTATACATCCATCCATAATCATTTCACATATATAAGCATGATTCACATCATTTCGCGTGTACACCATAGATCATTTTCATATCATTTTGCATATTGCATATCATATCATTTGAAATCATCATATAGACTGCAACATCATTACACGTCACATAAATACATCTGCATATCATAGGTCAACAACATAATATAGATCTATTAGTCATAATGCATTTATCATCAGAAATAAATGCATCCATAAATACATCATATAACACCATAACATCATTGCACAACATATAGAAATAGAATCATCCATACATGCATAAATAAATGATACACATCACATCGCATCAAAATCATCAGCTTATATATATCATCAATAATGTAACTATCATAGTACAAAATAATCAGATCACTGTACATATATGTCAATAAGTACAAAAGGCCCATCGGGCTATCAAAAGGAGCCCATAAGGCACAAAAAGTACCATCTCGATCAAGGTCTATTCCCCCTGTATGCTACCCTCGCCCCTGTCACCGTGACCCTCTGCTGGTCTGTGGTTGGTCCGCTGCGAGTACTTCGGGACCTGTGTTGCTCTGGGTGCGGCTTCATGATAATGCATATGATAATACTTGGCCTCTCGAACGGACTCCCTGTAGGATCTAATAGACACTATACCCTGAGAGGAGGAGGCTTCCATGCTCCCCAACTACTGTCATCGGCCCATCTCTGTGGCCACCTATAACTCTGTAGCTTGCCTCTGTAGTATGGCCTAATCCCTCTAGGCCCTGATCTAATCCCTCTCGGTCCACGCCTGATCTCTCTCCCCTGTCAAAGTCTACACCTGAGCCTGCAACTGTGTAATCAATGTATCTCGGGGATCCACTTACCATGCTGGCTATGCTCATGGAGGCTGTACCTGAGGCTGATCCTCACCCCTAGCTCGTGGTGGTGCACCTACTGACACCTGCTGTTGGTCCTGCATCTGTACGTCACCCTGGTCTGGATGAGCTGGCTGAACTGGGGGCCCGACCGGTTGGTTCTGTTGTGCACCATCCCTCCGTCCTCATCCTCCCCCTTTGCCTCTCACCCTCCGCTGATATGGGACTACTTCTGGAAGTGTCAAACGAAGGGGAGGCCAAAACCAATCCTTGTATGTTTGTGTCATGCCTGGATCTACAGGTCCCTGATCATAAGCCCATGACTAGGCCACCAAATGTCTGAATCTGTCGACGACCTCTGAGGTAGGAATATACTGCCCCCATGAAACCTGTGCCATGGTACGGGAAAATGCGACCACATAATCATCGTCTGGATGATTCTGAGGCTCATCGAACTGACGCTGCACGCGCCCAGGCAAATACCTCTCTATCATAGTGTGCTCTTGCCCCTACATAAAGCGGTCCTAGCAGGTGTAGAAAATATGATGCACATCGTCGACCCATCCGAGCTGACCAAGGTACGGATGCCATATGAACACCTGCATCTCGTCTAGGACCCTCCTCCAATAAGGAATCTCGTGCTCGCCTATGTGTGTGAAGGACACACCGCCTCTGTAGTGCCATACGAGGGGATCATTAGGCCCCATCAGAATTGTAACAACCCACGGCCGAAGAACAACAATGTGCTCCCACGCCCATACATGGAGGAGTGTCATGCCTACTTCGAGTGCTCTGCTGTCGAGGTAGACGTACTCATGGAGATCTCTGTACAAAGACGCAAGAAGAATCGACCCCCAAGCAAAATGAGTAGGCCTGTCATGCATCACCATGCGCTCCCAGTAGAGTCCCCAACCAAGACTGAAGTATCAACCTTGCGTATTTGGGGCAACGAGACCTGAAATAACCACTGCAACAACCAAGCAGAAGGGAGGTGTCAGGGCCCTATCTCGCTCGAGCTCGATCTGCCCCTCATAAATGACAATGTCCTCTATGGTGAGGACTCTGTGGCAGGCATCCCGCCCCTCATCTATATCAAAAATGACATGCCGACCATGAATCGACAATCGTAAGATGCGCCAAACATCCTCCAAGGTAATAGTGGCCTCATCAGTGGGAAGGTGAAATGAAGAGGTCTTGCTGTGCCATCTCTCGACAAGCGCAAATATCATCCCAAGGTGGGTGCGAATGGGCGATGCGTAGGCGATGTACCACAACCCCATGTCTCATAGTCGGTCCTGACCTCTGTCGCTCATGTCCCACAAATAACCGAACAGATCCCACGATCTATGCTCTCAGGAGTAGAGCTCCCTCACCGCATCCTGCATTAGGAAGGGTCATCATGTTAAAAAATTTGAAATTTTTTTGCTGAGCATCCAAGAAACCATTCCAACATCGCAATCTGTGAAGGCATCGCAGTTTGATTTTTATCAAACTTTGACGCTAGGGCACAAAAAGGCCGAAAGCACACCACTGCGGTGCAATTTCCCTCTGATCGGTGCAGTTTGCAAAGATTCCTATCACTAAAGAACCGTCACGTCACACTTTAGAAATGACCCCGCAGGCCATGACCTCAGCATCAGAGTTTTCAAACTCCAAACTCCGCTGCCGCGGTGCAATCTAACACTGAGCGGTGCAGTTTGATTTTTGAGCGGCGCTATATAGCATCGCTGCAGAAGGACTGACTTTGAAAGCATTAAATGGAGGCTAAAAATGAAAAACAAAGCTCAAGAAAGGATCACTTACCAGTGCCCCAATGTCGGGTGGCCGCTGGTACATTCAGACTCGGTTAGAAATGTGCATCGGAAGTTGTTGTTGCGCCATATCGTAAGGAGGTTAGAGCTCAAATCTCAAGGTTGGTAGATGGCTGTGTGAAAATGAATTGAAAGTGACCCCTCAGAGCCTTTTTAAGCTTAAAAATTAGGGTTTTTTTCACTCTAATTAGCTATCCTAGTAAGGTTTTGGACCTTTGAAGTTGCTTTTGTCCAGTTGAAGCCTATTTTACATTGTTTTATTGCGTTTAGACATGTTTTTGGCCTCCTGGAGCCTTATCGGACCTGTCGGGCACCTTGTCCTCTTTTTTCGCGAGATCACCCAAAAATTGGAATTTTCGTCCAATCTCTTGATGGGGAAATATATTGGCATGTTTTCTCTCACCGGGCAGCAGTGGGGCAAGATTTTAAAAACAATTTTTTTTGGCTTTGATCGAGATCGTTTATTCTTTGAGCCAATGCAATGAGTGCATTGCTTCAAAGAGGGGCAAAATGTAGACACGTAAAATGTACCGATTGACATTATGCATATGAACCCGACTACTAACATCGCCTCATCTCAAATTATCCCTCTATCTAACCATTTAATCAAATAGAATTATTTGATTAAAATCATCATAATTCTCCTTTTAATTAAATAAATCCATCGATTTAATTAAATCATTTTCTTTGTGTAATTAGCTAGGTCATTTCATCTTCCTATCTTTATTTAATTAAATAATCCATCTTATTTGATCAAATTTCTAAAGTTCATCTAATTAAATTAAATAAATCAAACATTTATCTAATTTAATCTAACATCACCCCCTTTGGTTAAATAAATCAAAAATATTTATTTAACTAAGTCTAAATCATTCTTTTCTCATTTTGAGTTATTTAAATCCTAAAATCTAAGTCAAAATGGTCAAATCAACTAATCTCCTTTAAATTAATCAAATCATGATTAATGCTAGTCCTAATCACTCAAATCCTCTAGATTTTGCAACTTGCACATGAAAATCAATTTAATTGATTTATAAATCATCTATTTTCATTCAAAAAAAGCATCAAACATGGAATATTCCTCAAATTTGAAATCTCCCCCCAAAAGGACTTGTCCCTTCCAAAAAAACATTTAAAATCTCTTACATGTCCTTTTCTTGAGCCATGTGCATTTTCTTCACCTTTCACCTCATCCTTCAAGCCATATTTTTAATTTGAATCTCCCCCCTCTTTGCACATTCTTCAAAACTTGCACATCCTCCATCCACTCATAAGTTGACAGGTGGCATCTTGCCATTGGATGAATGTTAGTCCCACATTGCTCAATTTTGAACATTTATCCATCTTCTCATTCTATAAATAAGAGGCTAATATCCTCATTTGATTATCCACAATTTGAGTAAACTTACTATACTCAAATATTTATCAAATTCCATCCATTATCATTGAATCTTAGCTAGGTTATGCAAGTTTTTCCATTAGAGCACTCATCAAACATCAACAAAGTGGATCACTCATCAACATTCATCAAAATACATCAATCTTGCATCATAGGAATTGGGAAATGGCCAATTTTCACATCAAATTGGCACCAATTCCCCCATGAGATCATGAGTTTGCTAGTTTAATTAGGATTCAATCTCTATTTTGTTGTTTTTATTGTGTTCTTCATTATTTATTTTCCTAATTTGAACTTGGTAAATGGATTTCATGGGGAATCCTTGTTCTTGCTTGCATTATCTAATCTAATGTGTTTGTTCTTATTGTTTTGCAGGTATTGGGATTGGGGTTCACACACATGCATACATACATACATACATACATACATACATACATACATGACACACCAACATACATGTACATACAAACATACAAATATATCAACATACATTCAATAGAGTGGCATGTAACATAAAGGAAGACATAACATGAGCACATTATAACGCGCTCGCGTTTTGTCTTCCTTGACATGTCTCTTGGAGAAGCAAAAAACCATGTCAAAACTAAGATATAACATGATTGCGTTATAACGTGCTTGCGTTATATTTTGCTTTGGGAATCCTTCAGCCTTAGCATTGGTATTTGCCTTGGAATACCAACCCAAAGGATTGGAGGGCATTCCCAACAACCAAAGATGTGTTTTTGCAAATTCTACAATTTTCACATAATTGGGTTCGTACTCACTGTCAGGATTGCATCTGGTTCAATATCAAAAAAATCGAACACATGGGTAATGTTAGGTTCTCTCTTAGCTATCCAATGATGTAATTTTTTTTAGTTTATGACAATGTTAAGCCTTTGATCCATAATTTTTTTTGTTTGTATGTCTCTTTTTTGCCAAAAAATAGTGTTTGGTGTTTTTTTCGTTATAAATTAACTGTTCAACGAAATTTCAAATAAATTACATTTTTAGAAACTAGACTCCATTCTTAAAAAATTCAATTACGTTCTAAAATTTGTAGGGGGAGCACGACCAAAATTCTATTTTTCAGGAAGTGCCCACTTAGAAAATTAGTAAAAAATCAAATATTCATTAAAAAATTATCTGTGCATCAACTACATACTATTAGCTGCCGGTACTACAAAAAAGTTCACCGTGCTAGAGTTGTACAAGAGTTGCTATGCTGACAAAAACAACACCAATTTGTGTACGTCCCTCTTTTGTTTGTTTAGAAAGTAGACTCGGAATGATACTCAAAATTTTGTGTAGTCTCAGTATTTCCTGATTTCAAGAAAAAAGTATTAATCATTTTTTTATTACACAAAATCATATTTGCATAGTTGATTTCATTGGACCACAATGCCCCAATGCCATGTCTACATATCTACTTGTGTAGAATCTAAAGTAGATATCATTGAAGACACAATTATCTATATTTTTAAATTGATCAATATGAGCTAGTTTTTTTATCATCCCATAAACATAAAAAATAAAAAAATAAAAATATTATTTTTAATTTTTTGATAAATCATATAATTAATTTTTGAAATAAAATAAGTTGGATTTATTTTTGAATTAATTTCAAAAAGGATTCCTAATCACTTAGAAGTTAATCAATTTAAAAAATAAATGTCAAACCCTCTAACACAATTATACAAGAAAGAAACATCACACCTTTCGCGTAACATACATATATATATCGCATTCTTATTTTTTAAATTCTTATATATTAAAAAGACCTACTTTAAAATGTCTATAATAAACCTACCTTATAATCACTTAATATTATTATACTTTAAAAAGAAACTTATCTTAAACTATTTAAAATTTATTATTATAATCACTTAAGATTATTAAGTATTAAATAAACCTATCTTTAAATTGTTATTATTATGGTCACTTCCTGCCTTTTGCAGGCTTCATTCATTGATCATACGTAACAGTGTCCGTGAAATAGGGAGGAAATGGACAGGTGAGACGTGGGTTCCTCGATGTTTCAGCACAATCGACTAGTCAAACAAAAAACTTATAAATTTCCTGTCAAAAATATGGTTATCTATCATGGGAAATGATGTTTTTGAACGTATATTTATATCTGTTAGCGAGAATTTATATATGATAATGATAAAAACAATATTAATTCTCCAGAAGGCCCATTGCAGTCGATTTTTTATACGTAAGACAATCTGGATGGGTTCCCCAGAGATATTATGACCACCACATTGTTGGAAAGGAATTTGGCTTCATAACCTGTTCATGACAGGAGCTTGAGCATGAAAGCTTTGTAGGAGATTGTCAAGGTTTGGGTGAGCATGAAAGCTTTGTAGGAGATTGTCAAGGTTTGGGTGGGTTGGAGTTAAAGTGGTCTGAATGACAACTGGTATATAGAAAGTAAGTTCTTGAATTTAGTTGTGAATGTTTTTCTTTCGACGTTTCAGATCACATTCAGTGATCTATCATCAGGAAGAGGAAAAAATACACAGTTGAATCCAAAAGCTTACTTTCTAACTTCATGGATTGTGGAAAACTCATACCAACTGGTACTTTGTTATTTTTGTGGATTTAGGGTGATATAATTACAGAGAATATAATTATAAATGTATGGATATAATTGGATTTTTGGAATAAGTATCATAATTAGATTGAGAAGATGATTTGTGTAGGATTGCATATATAAAAATATTTATCAAAGGGAAGTAGAACATTGTTTTTTGGGAACGTTGTTTGTACCTTCAATTTCGTTGATATAATTTGATTACTTGTCAAGAAAATGGGAAAAAAATGATCCATTTTGTTAAGTATGAAGGTAGGTCTTCCTTGAATCTAATAAGAGGATTATCAATTTATCTCTATGTATTTTGAATCAAAGTTAATAGGTAGGTGCCAAGAAAATTGATTTAATTTGAAGATATAAGAAATCCATAATATTTTTCTTGTAATGTGTAGGTATTCTTAATAGAGTGAAATTGTTAGTATTGATTCTATTAAAATTAAAAATCCAATTTGATCTTAACTTTTATTTGTTTGGTCCTTTGTTTCAAATCCAAGACATTCTATTTATGAACAATAATATCCAACACTCTTAAATATTTATTAAAATGATAAGGCTAGAGTTAGAAATAGATATGTGTCATCCTAATTTAAACTATTGCATTGATTATACTATGTTCAACAAATGTGATCAATGATTTATATATGCTCATGCTAATGTTGGGCATACATAATATTCTACATTCTCACATAAACAAGAATCTTATATTTATTTACTAGAACGTGTTAACTAATTTCACTATCATCCTAGTTTAAACTAATGCATTGATTAGAATATTACCTAAACATGTGACCAATGTTTTCTATGCTCATGATAATGTTAGACATACATAACATTCTATACTTTCATGTAAAAAACTTGACCACGTGTTTTCAATTGGGATGTGTTAATTGATTCTATCACTATGCATATAAACTTAAGTAACTTTTGGTTAACTTTATTTTGATTAGCATCAAAATTATAATATTTTAACTAGATAAAATTTACCTTTGTGACATGTCCAAAAATGGAACACAACAAAATGCAAAGAACACAAAATGAATTTCTTTCAATTTTTTTGAGGTAGGTATATAATAATCTAGCCCTAATAAGTATGTTTAGAAATTTCATATACATTTCATTATAGAGGACATAAAAGGTTATAATATATAATCAAAATGACCAAAAAATTCTATTAAGTCACGTATAGACTATTGAGACCAAGAGCATATACCATTCCATGTAGTTATGTAATTTGATAGGACAAAGAATTCACCATTCATTCTTACTTTTAATCAATTTTAGCTATAATCAATTTTGGTACATTTAACAGTAAAATGGATAGACTATTCACCACATGGAACAATTATTTTTTAACTTTTGAAAATATATTTTATATAACTATTTAAATGTCTAATACTTGTCAAACAACTAGCACATGATGCTTGATGTATCAAGTATTTATGTGGGGCCCAACCCCAAAGTAAACAACCAACACATTGATCCCATTTATAATAAGTAAACTAAAAAACTATCTTTAGTTATTCAACTCTAAAATTTTTGGACTTCAAACCTTTTTCCTAAGTGCTCAATACATAATTAATTGTTCTTGGCTTGGATTTTGATTGGTGATCCCATATTAGGAGTGGGCATAGGGTCACAAATAATTTTTTCATTTGGAATGATCAAAGACCAATTGTATTTGGTTATTGCATGGTGTATAACTATTATGGCCTCCATCTTTGTAAAATCAGATCCTGGACAAATTCGAATTCCTCCTCCAAATGGTACAAAATTATAAGGTGGAACTTGAGCATCAAAATGAGATGGATCAAAATTGTTTGGTTCCTTAAAGACCTCCTCATTCCAATGTGTAGTTGTCCCCCAACATAACTATTCATTAAAAAAATAAATATTAGAATTATAATATTTAATAGTCTCCTAATGTCATTTACATCTAGTAATAAAAAATAAGCATTGCTTAATTTTCTCTATTGCTATTTCACTTTGGGTGGCATCAAAATAGGTAGATAAGCATGTGACGTACTTGCCACCCTTTGGGAATTATATATCCTTTATATTCAATATCTTTAATTGCTTTTTTAAATCCACCAAATACCGGAGGAGTTAACCGCATAGTTTCTTGAGCAACCTTCCATGTATACTTCATCTTTTGAATCTCTTGCCATGTGAGAGGATCATTTAATTGTTTTCCATGTCGAACCTCCATATGTTCTAAAATACAACAACAAATTATTTTTCTAAATTCATCTAAAGCGCCATACTTGATAAAACATAATAATACAAATAAAAAAGCTCAGAACCTATATAGATAGTTCATACTCTAGTAAAAAGATGAATAACTAAATTATATAGATTATGGTGACATACTTATAAAAGAAGTGAAAGATTGAACAACTAATGTTACAATCAAGACACCAATTATTTATACAAGAAATAGGGGAGAGGACCCAGTAATTGAGCATGTTTCAATAGTTGTGATAGTAGTTGTTTATATAATGTCAAATAGTGATAGTAGTTGTTTATATAATGCTCAATAGTTGAAACTTGACTACCCATAATTAAACAAAATGTATTCCTTTGATCTAAAAAGCAACCAATCATGTGATGCCACATCAACACTGAACTATCCATGATGTGAATGCACAAGTACTGGTCTCACTTTTTTTTTTTGTCTTTTTGGACACCTTGACAAAAAGCATGCTGATGTGGCATCATATTTGATGATGTGGCCATGAAACGAAAGTTATAAGTAGGGGACTTGCCAAGTAAGCTGCTGTAAAAAATTGGGAGTGATTTGAAATTTCCATGTAGGATAATTAGAAATATGAAGTTAGAGTGCACAATTACTAAGTCCTCTCCCCTAATTCCTCATATAAACATCCAAGACGTAAAATACAAGTAAAAAGAGACACCCACCTTTAAGTACGTTTTGATAGACTTGTGGATGCATGGGCAAAGCTTAGATAGCAACTACTAATAGAAGAAATATTTCCTCATATAAACATCCAACACATGAAAAACAACATAAAAAACAACCCACCTTTAAGTACGTTTTGGTAGACTTGTGGATGCATGGCCAAGGCTCTGATAACATGAGTTAGGAGAACATAAGTAGAGTCATGGCCGGCAAACATGACCAGAATCATGTTATCTATGATTTCCTTCTCTGTGAGTGCCTTATCATTCTCATCTCTCATACTCAGCAAGCAAGTCATCAAGTCTTGGCCTGGGGAAGCCAGGCCTCCTTCCAACTCTCTCCTCTTCACCTCCAACAAACAAGACAAGCGCTTGCATATACGAGAGCGAGCATTCAACCCCCTACGAAAGTTCGTCCCGGGAAGATCCAAAGGAATAGCCCACCCCCCCTTCTCTGCCTCACTAAACTCCTTGTGAAGTATTTCCCTCTCCTCACTCTCATTCAGTCCGAAGAGCAGATCTGTGGCAACTTCAAAAGCAAGGTTTCTCATCAAAGGACAGAGCAAAATGGTCTCTTTTCCTTCCCAGCACTGGGCAAAATGGCCAAGAATAACTGATTCCATTCTACCCACAAATTTCTGCAAGGCCTCGGGCTTCAAGAACTGCATAATGGCGCCTCTCATGCGCCTGTGATCTTCTCCAGAAAGTTCTAGAAGATTATTCTCGCCAATTATTCTGGTCACTGTGATGGGTTGCTTGTTGATCACTGCACTGTCATTGCTCTGGAATAGAAACTTGTTGCCTGCCTGCCCTGTGAATACCACAGTGGGGCAGCCCATTAAAGAAGTTTTGAAGACTGGCCCATACTTTGCAGCTTTCTTGTCCATCCACTGGTTGAATTTGTGTGGTCTGTATGCCCGCAGGAATTCAATAGTCTCGCCTATCAGAGGTAGGCCAAGACTTCCAGGAGGAAGTTTTTTGCCTTTGCCATTGTTTAAAGTCTTAGCTATGGCTACCAAGACTATTGAAGCGAGTACAGTAGTGGTTAGAATGAGAACGTAGTTTTGAAAACCAAACAACTCCATCTTGCTAGAGACCACATGAAATGATGAAAGATGAATGAAGCTCTTTATAATCTCCAGCTTCTTAATAAGATATAAAGATAAGTTTTTGTTGGGCAAAATATAAATTTATTAAAGAAATACAAAGAACTGGTGGAGGTGTGCATATGGTCTTAGCTTCATATCATCCACATATTTGTTTTTATTATCTGATCTAGAAGAATCACAAGTCTATACTATTCACTTGTTCATATATTATTTAAGCTTCATATTATTCACGAATTTGTTTTTACTATCTGATAGAGAATCACAAGCTTATATTATTCACTTGTATATGGTCTATGCTTCATATCATCCACTAATTCATTTTTATTATCTGATAGAGATTCCCAAGTCTAGAATACTATTCACTCATATATGATCTAAACTTTATATCATCCACAAATTCATTTTTACTATCCCATAAAGAATCACAAACTTATACTATTCACTTATACATGACCTAATCTTCATATCATCCACTGATTCGTATTTACTATCAGATAGAGAATCACAAGCCTATATTATTCATTTTTCATTTTTTTTGAACTGTTTGAAGAGTCATGTCTTCTAGATAAGAACCAACTATTCTTCATTTTCATACCTGCAACCTTTTTTATAAATCTCAAGTTATCCACGAGCTCGGTAAAGATGCTATCGTCTGGCATTATCTGAGACCTTTTCTAAACATTTTTCAGAGAAGCAATCGTCAGAATCACTAGAAAAACTTGTTTGAAGCTAGTTTTTTAATCCTTCAAAATGGGAAGTTCTTAAATCTTTTTCAGATTTTGAAAAGTTGTTAATGGTAATTATGAGAGGCTACCCAAGACATCATTCTTGTATGGCCTACACCAACTGTATGGTTTGAATTTGTTTAAGGTTGAATAAGACCTAATTGACAGCAAAGACGTGTTGAAGACGACTTTTTTGTTGTTTCTCGTACCGTATATATTCTAGAGGATTAGAATAGCTGAAAAAACAGAAAAGTATGATTTTTTTAAAGATGTTGAAAGGGATTTTTAAAATTTTAGCAGTATGTATTCAGCCTTACTTAGATACTAATAAATCAAATATTAATTTTGGTAGAATGTATTCAGCCTTCTCTAGGTATTCTTAATAAATCAAATATTAATTTTAGTACAATATATTCAGCCTCACCTAGGTACTCTTAATAAATCAAATATTAATTTTACCACTATGTATGCAGCCTCACCTAGATACTCTTAATAAATCAAATATTAATTTTGTCACTATGTATGCAGCCTCACCTAGATATTCTTAATAAATCAAATATTAATTTTAGCACTATGTATTCAACCTCACCTAGGTATTCTTAATAATTCAAATATTAATTTTGGTAGAATGTATTCGGCCTCACCTAAGTATTCCTAATAAATCAAATACTAATTTTGGGAGTATGTATTCAGCCTCACCTAAATACTCTTAATAAATCAAATATTATAGAAAAATAGAGAAGTCATAAAAATGTTGAACTCTTTTTATAATTGTTAAAATCTGCTATTTTATATGAGGATTTTTTAATTTTTTTAGCATGTTTAGCCTCATCACTAGATGAAATATAATAAACTACATATTTCAGATTATTAGAATGCAATATTGAACTTTATTTTATAGTTGTTAAAGTCTTTTATTTTATGTGAGGAGCCTTCTTAATTTTGGTAGTATGTTCAGCTTCATCATTAGATGAAATAGGCATTCTTAATAAATCAAATATTATATACAAATAGAATAGCCGTAAAAAGAAAATTAATGTTGAACTTGAATTTTTTAGTTGTTAAAATATGTTATTATATACAAGGATCATTTTTTAATTTTGTCAACATATTTAGCCTCACTAGTAAATGAAATAAGGTAGTAATAATAAACCAAATATTCTAGACAAATAGAATAGCCATAAACAAAAGTAATATTGAACTTGACCTTTTTTAGTTATTAAAATCTCCTACTATATATGAGGACATTTCTTAATTAGGGCAACATGCTTAGCCTCATCACTAGATGAAATGGGATAGTTGTCATAAATCAAGTATTCTAGAGAAGTACAATAGTCATAAAAAACAGTAATGTTGAATTTGACCTTTTTTTAGTTGTTAAAGTCTCCTACTGCATACAAGGATCTTTCTCAATCTTGGCAGCACACTTAGCCTCATCGCTAGATGAAATATGAAAGTTACAATAAACCAAATATTCTAGACAAATAGAATATCTATTAGAAAAAATAGAATGTTGAACTTATTTTCTTATAGTTGTTAAAGTATTCCATTTCATACGAAGGTCTTTCTTAATTTTGGAAGATGTTTGACTTCATCATTACATGAAATAGGTACTTGAATAAATCAAATATTATACACAAATATAATAGTTGTGAAACAAAATAATGTTGAACTTGATTTTTTTTAGTTGTCAAAATTTCCTATTCTACATGAGGACCTTTTAAAAAAAATCAACATGTTTAGCCTCATCACTAAATGAAATAGGGTAGTCATTATGACTGACAGATTAGTATGGGCGAACTACACTTGATCCATGAGGATACGAAGTGTAATTATACCACTAAACGTTAATCTGAAAAGATATCATTCAAATAAACACTAAATTAGGAATCCATTAAAAACTTAGCATGTTAAACTATGAGAGCTTCAAAACACCATTCTAATCCATTGAAACTTATCGTATTTTGGAAGTGGTGTCGCATTGATGTGGAACGGTGACCCTTTCCCAATTTTGTGGATAAATGAGCTTGTTTCAATTAGTTTTATTGAAGAAAACTGATGAAACCATTGTGAGATGTGTGATGAAACATGATTTAAATGCTAAACTAACATGATGCAAGCTATTTTAACATGATTTATGCTAAGATGATCAAGATGTGTGAATGCAAAGCTAATCTAAATGGATTTTAAGCTTAAAAAGATTGAAACCCTAATTACCAAATAAGCTATGTGAATGCATCTATGTTACCATGGAAGCCATTGATGGAAGCTAAGCTAATTAATGCAAGTAATTAAGCTAAAATGATATTAAATAAATGCTATATATGAGTGTGAGTGTGAGTGATTTCAACAACATGAGTTTTCTTTAAAAAAGATGGATCCATTTGTCTCCAAATAGTGACCTATTTATAGAAGGACAAATGAGAAATGGAGAGTTGAGATCAAAAAAGTTAATCAATGGTCAAGGATGGAGGAAGTTGGAGGAATGGATCATGGATTCTCATCAAAGGGTGAGAATCAATGATGAGATTTAATCAAGGGTTCACATTTTTCCAAACAAACATACTTTTAACTTGCACAAGAAGTCATACGTTAGCTTGCATAAGAAGTCTTGTAAGTTTGTTACAAAAAAGAGAATATTCCCCTTTTTCAAATGAGTGAGGAAAGAGAATATTCTTTAGAATATTCTCATGGGTGAGGAAAATAGATATTTAGAAAATTAAAACAAAGTTTTAATGTGCAAAAGAGGAAGGAATATTCCTTGGGAATATTCCCCTTTTGGAGGAATGTGCAAAATGAGGAATATTCCCTTGCAAGTGGGGAGGAAATTAGATTTATTAGTAATTGAGAATTAAAACAATGTTAATTAAATGACATTCATTAAATAAAATGATTTAATGAAAGGGGGGAAGTGAAATGACATTTTAATTAAATAACTTAGGGTTATTTAATTAAATAAGAAGATTTTAAAGGGATTTAAATTTAATAATTAGATTTATTCAATTTAATAGGACAAAATGATAGCATAAAAGGGATGAATTAACCCGATTAGATTAATTAGGTTAACAGATGCAATGATGCAATTAATTAAATAGCTAGGCTAATTTAATCAATTAATTTAGGAGGATGGGTTTTAGGAGGAAATGATGCTAGTATACTTGATTCGAGTGCATTCAATATCATTCAAGACATTTTTAAGTGTCTACATTTTTTCGCTCTTTGAAGCAAGGTACCTATTACATTGGTTCAAAGACTAACAGCCTTTGGATGAAAATTGCTACTTAAATCAAAAAATAAAAAATTTCTAGTTTTTAGATGCCCCACTGTTGCCCTAGCGGAAGGATTAGGTTGGTTCCTTGCCCCCTTGAGAAATTGGGTGGAAATTTTAAATTTTGGGTTGATTTCTTGACAAAGGTAAAATGTTGCCTTAGGGGTTTGAAAAGGCTCCAAGATGCAAAAAAAAAGTCAAAAATGCAAAAAATGATGCAAAATAAGCTTCAGTTTGGCAAGATTGGTGAAAATGGTGAAAAACCTTTTTTCTTGGTTGAAATTAGGGCAAAAACCCTAATTTTTAGTCTTAAATAGGTGATAAAGGGTCACTTTCAATTCATTTGTGTATTAACACCTTTGAGATTTAGCATTTTGAGCTTTGAACTCCTGATGAAATGGCTCACCTTGTGCTCCACCTGCATCTTTTTGACTGATTTCGAGAGTACCAATGGCGTGCAGACGCAAGACCCCAGGTATGTGACTCAAAACTTCTCTCGATTCTAGCTTTTAAGTGTATTTAATAGGGTATCGAAGTTAGGTCGATAGGAACATCACTATATAGTGACGCTTTTAAAGTGTTAGAAGTGTCACTATTTATTTTTCAATGATGCACCCTCCATTTAGGAGTGCACCCCCATTTTTTGATTTAGTGACACAGTTGATTTTTGGGTTGCTAGGCTGATCTAGGGGATATTTTCACTAAAAATTGAAGTGTCACCAATACTCCATATTTTAGCACCATTATAAAGAGCTCGATGTCTTGATTCCAGCGCAACTTGAACAGAGCGAAAAGGAGTCCATTTTCTCAAGTTATGGCCAGTCAAACATTTGGTCAAACTGGCACCAGGGGGCACCTAGAAAGGCAGAAAAAATGATTGTCTCAGAAATTGATGAAAGTGGCATCAAATCGAAGGGCTCATTGAGCCGATTCTGGCAACGTTCGTTTCATCAAAATCTGACGTCGTATGCTTGAGATATGGGCAATCAAAGTTCAGTTGACTTGGTGGTACAATGGGTGACATCATCAGTCAGTCCGTACCGTATGAAATCTGATGTGGACCACCAGTGTATGACACGTTGCAGTTGTATGGACCAATCCTTGGTTGACACGTGTCCATCCGTATAGGTGACGTGGAATCCTCCGCACTCCAGTCAGTCGCACAGTGGCATCCAATCAGCGACAACGTGGCAGATAGTTAGGTAGATGATGTGGCTCTATTAGTGAATCAAACACTGCCACGTGGTAGTCTTTTGGCATGAAACATGCTCCACCATCTTCTATTGGGGGGTAGGCGAGTCAGTTTTGAGCATTTGCTAAAAAAATGTATGTTATGGGGCTCGACTCGGTGACCTGTCGCGGGCGAGCTCCGTCGTTACACAACCGACCATTTCCTTAATAACTATAGAGCTCAAGTTTCTTTTCTTTCGTTGTTCAGTGGATTTGAAGTTAAAAATGTGGCCGGTGGGGTTGGAACTCCTGACTACGCGTATGAGAAAATGCTTAGTCACCGACAGACCAATGAGAATTGCTTAAAAATTTGTGGGGTTTGTTTTGTTTTGTTGCATGATTTGGCCCGAGTTCATAACCAAATGGCCAAAAGGCCATATAAGACAAGTAAATTATTGTACGAATTGTTAATAGGGGGGTTAAGTTGTTTTTTTTTTAAATATGGAGGTTTTAGCCTTTTTAGGCTTGATTTATGTATAAAAGGGGGGTAGTAGGCCTTTGAGTTTTTGAAGTTCGGTTAATGTAAAAGGAAAGAACAGGTGACAGGTGATACAAGAAAAAGATATTCTAAGGATATATTTTAGCCATTTTTGTTCATCGGAGTATTGTTATGCTGCCGAAGTGCTAGAAGAAATGGTCTTGGTGCAATTGTAATTTCTATTTTGGAGATTAATCGGATCGGTCTCACTCTATTGGAGCGGACCCGGAGACGTAGTCACGTTTGTGGAAAACTCTATTATCAAATCGTTTGCACTCTCCCTCTTCTTCTTTCTCAATTTTTTTTTCACCTTAAGTTTTTAATGCATAATTTCAATAATGTATGCATGAATTGTAATTCCATTAAGTTGTTATAATTAAGCATTCAAATATGCAATTAGTCTAGATCCTAATCAGATCATGGGGTAATATAGCGATGCATGGGATTTTTAAGTTTAGTGACGCTAGAAAGTGGTGGGCGAAAAATGTAACAAATGGCGATGCACCTTGATTTTATAATAAAGTGATGCACCCCCAATATCGATTCGCTATTGAGCATAGCGACGTGCGTCGCCAAATCAGTGACACACCCCTAAAATTGATATAGTGATGCACCCCAAAGTCAGTGAGGCTATTGATTTCAGTGATGCTATTGATTTCAGCGATGCTATTGATGTTTTGGGTGCAAATTCTTAAATTTTGATTAGTTTTTTGACTTTTTCAACAAACTGACGTTGTGTGCGTGATGCATGCAGGAGGATCTGCTAGCACTAGAGTCCCAAGAGCATAGATATGATTTTTTTTCTATAGCCAGAAACTTTGATGACCTAGAGGTAGAGTGACTGGGGAGGAAAGGGTTAGGATTCGTTGCTTTCATGCCCAAGATTAGGACCCATCTAGCCTTGATGACAACACTGGTCGAGAGATGGAACGACACCTCTTCTTTCCACTTGCCCACTGGGGAGGCAACTATCACACTTGAGGACGTGTGACACACATTACGATTTCCCATCCATGGAGAGCACATTATATATGATCCAGATTTCGAGAGAGACGCATGTATCTCTCTTCTTCGTTGTTGTTATCAGCTCCCAGATTGATTTGGATTTCTACCGAGGTTAGGTAGATACTTTCAAATTGTTCATTATAGCCCTGATTTGTGATGTTGTTGCTCCAGATTGATGGGGAAGAAGTTTTAGTCTTGGATGGGGCTTAGCATGGGAATGTATGATCCAGAGGGATATTATGTATGCCTGGGGTTCAATCCTTCTCGCCTCCCTGTACCATGATGTGAATGAAGTCGTCTATTGAGAGGGCAGGAGCATCAAGGCAGGGGTGACTTTACTACACATATGAGCATATGAACACGTTGCATTACTGAGGCCATTGGTAGTTCTAGCTGATATTCATGAGGGTGAGATCGTTGTTTTATGGTATAGGGTGTCAATGACATTACAAGACATGGACCCCATAGGTTTGGCATATTGGCATCGTGTCATTGATGACATGATAGTGTTTAGATGGAGGCCATGGCTATAAAATCCACGGTGGTATGATGATCAACAGTAGCTGAATTTTTCATGACAAACTCACTTCATACAGGGTAGAGAGCACACCATCATTGAGCAATATCTCCCAAATCGTGTTTCCCAACAGTTTGGAGAGGTACAAGATGTACTTATGGATGATTATACTACTATTTTTTCTAAGGAACAAAGAGAGGTACAATGGGGAGCCCTTATTGATCCCATTGTGGTGATCAATGATTTTTAAGTGCTCATCCCACAGGCATGGGCATATGATCAGGGTCTCCCAGATGCAGGGACTACTCCACCCTATGATGTGTGGTTTAGGCCACCCACACACCTTATAGATCCATTGGGGGCATACCTCAATAGAGGCAAAGGCAGAGGCAAAGGAAAAGGCCGAGGTCGAGATGGTGGTTGAGATGTTGGTAGGGATGGTGGCAGGGATGGTGGAAGGGATGGTGGTCGAGGTAGAGGTCAGGATCAGGTACATGTGCCAAGTGATGGACACCATTAGTGGCTGCAGCAAGATTAGGGTCATCAGGACCCAGGGCATCACCAACACAATGGACAAGTTTCGAGGGCACCACCACCTCCTCCACTTGTATAGCTAGATGCACAAGCTTAGGAAAAGGTTCAAGCTCTCACTACTGAGAGAGATTGATTATAGTTAAAGTAGGATTAGTTGCAGCAGTAGTGCAGGCTATGAATTCATAGAGATATCACAAGGTGTAGTTGCAGTAGTAATTGGACCTACAATTAGCCCAGGAGATTGGGTGGAGGCAATAGTTAGAGGCAATGACTACAACATCCCAGGGTCGTACTGTATCTGCTAGGCTATACAAAGAAGTAGTCACAGAGGCTGCATAGTACCACATGCACTATCATTGTGATGTTCCTCATGCGGTGCGACAACTCGATTTTTCACAGCAAAGTAGAGCACCACCTAGAGCTGAGGATCAACCATCAGTTAGGGGTGAGTCCAACAGCCATGACCAACAGGCATGAGAGTTAGCCTTTTTGTAGACACTTTTTTTTGGGTATTTGCCTTGATTATTTATACAGATATACATTCATGGGATCCTTTTTGATAGCCTCGTCGATATTGTATTTATGATTGATATACAGATACACTGATTCAAATATTGTATCATGACAGCCACCATTTATATATATATATATATATATATGAGATGATTCAGATTCGATATGATGTGATGTCTCTTTATTCCATGCTTATGAATTTATAGATGCATATGATGTGATGCAATATTCTTATGTATGGATGCACTTTATTTATTTATGCGATATGTGATGATGATCCATGATGTGATATATATGATATGTGACATTATGGATTGAGGTATTTTTTAATATCTTTTTATGCCATGTTATGGGATGGATGCTATGATATTCTTATGCTTATGCAAATGATATGAATTCATTTCTTTTTGTGTTCTTTTCCATGCAATTTTACATTGATGATGATGTATGCATATGGATGTATGGATAATGCATATGTTCATGCTTATGATATGATAATGTAATATGTATGCATGTTGATGATTTGTGGATGTAGGATGGATGCATTGATGATGTTTTTGTTGACTATCCTAATACCATGTTAGTGCAGAGAGAAGATAGAAGAAGTAAGAATGAATTTTGACCATTGATTTTGATGATTGATTCCAACAAGTCTTTGATCCAATGAGACTTTATAATTAGAGATGGTAATGAGAGATACATGAGGATGATGATTTTCTCATATCTTGGGATTGGGATTTTTCGTCATTCCTTATTTTTGATATAACACATAGATATGATGCATCAAGGTATTAGTAACCAGGATGGCATTGTATCTAGTGTAATGGACTTTGACTCTGTAAATAGATAGGATAGTTTTTGTTCACACCTTGACATACAAAAACCTTGTCATAATGTAGTTTAGAAGTTTAGAATATGTCAGACTACAACATACATAATAGTCAACAATCTACTCCAAACAACGTCCCTACACACAACTAAACAAGTATGCACCAAGATTATTTTACAAGAATACCCACAAGCATAGAAAATGAAAGATAATGATCAACGCCCCTTTCTCTCTAAATCATTTTAGGTAGACATCATTAAGAGGTCCTTGGAATGGGTCAATAAGATAAATCAAAAGAAAAGATCAAAGAAAAATAGTCAATGTTATCTATATCTCTTGCCTGTTTAATTTAGCTAAGGTGATGTCTAATGTTGATGTCCATCACAAGAAGGATGCTCCCTAGGACATGCTATCAAATGGTTTTATTAGGATGAGCTTTATGATAAGTCGTTAATACAAACTTCACTGACTCATTTACCTATGACCTAGACTTTAGATTTTGACACTTAGGTTTTCACTTTATGGCTTGCTATACTTGTTTTCTATTTGTTTTTCCAAAGGTTGAAGATGATGGTCAATTTATTATGGATGAAGTTTATTACGGGTGAAAGTGAGATGGGATGTGTGTTTTTGGGATTTTTTGGAATATTTCAATGTTTTTGGTATTTTGAAAATGTTTTGAGGTTGTTTTTGGTCTTTTTGAAAGTTTATACATGAATGTTTTGGTTTTCAATTATTTGAGGCTATTTAGGGTTTTTTTTCCAATATTTGAATTTTTAAGGGTTTTTTGATATTTGAATGTTTTTGGGATTTCTAATTTCGACCCAGAACCTAACCTAAAAGACTATCCTAGGGGCCTCGGGGGCTGATCAAAGATGAGCCTTGCCTATGTTATGCACATAGAGACCACATAGTTCAAATGACTTGACTTATTTACGATGAGAAATGAACAGTTGATGGATTGCCAATTTATTATGACAGACTCCTAAAGACTGACCTAGGGTGTCTTGGGGGCACATCAATGATGGCCTTGCCTACGTTCAAGCTTAGAGACTCATAGTTCAACAATGGTTCTATTTTGGATTTTTGACATTTGACCTTTTTAGGGTTTTTGATGTGTTTTGGAGTTTTTGGATTTTTGACTTTACAATTTTTTGAATGTTTTGGGATTTTAGTTGTATAGGATTATGATGTTTTTAGATTTTTGGCTATACAATATTTTGATGTTTTTGGATTTTCTGATGATCATTTTATGAATGTTTTTGGGATTTTCTAATGACCTTAAGATATACAAGAACTTGATCTGATCCATAATGAATTTCCCCTAGTGTGATGTGATAGACTACCTCAATATAGGCAGGACAAGCTAACCTTTGGAATATGCTAAATATTTCTAAGGGGATACGATACTTTACAATATCAAGCTATGATGCAGCTACAAATGGGTGATGAAATAAATAGGATGGATGGAATGATAGGATAAAGAGCCTAGGTAGATGGAGGTACTTTATTTACACAAGGTGCATGTTTGCTAAGTTTTCACCAAGGCACTTGCCCAAAGTGCCACCAAAGTGGTTTTCACTAAAGGACGATTGTTTTTTCTTTACTTTTTTCAATCCTTTTTCTCATTTTTTTGGATTTTGATCATTTTTTGATTTTTTTGTATTTTTAGATTTACACCCTTTAAGACTAGGCATAAAAAATTTTGAGATCCAAGTTGTTCGTTTGTTCTTGCAAGGGTTCACCTTCAGGTGTTGATAATTGCTATGCTCTTGATCCATAACTTGTTGTGATGACAAAGGGACCTAACCAGTTAGGCTGAAAATTTTGTTTACTATCCTAATCTGGGAGATTTTTGTTATTCTACTTTAGAACAAGATCCCCTACTTGGAAATACCGATTCTTGATCTTTTTGTTATAGCTTTGTTTCAATTAGTTTTGATATACTTGCAAGTGATTAAGGGCATCAAGACGATGTTCATCCAAGAATTCTAGCTCATCTAGTTGAGATACTCTATACTCTTCATCAGTGATTAGGTTCTGGAGTGACACACGCATTGATGAAAGCCCGACCTCAATAGGTAGGATGGATTTTGATTCGTAGACCAAGGAGAATGGGGTTGCACCTATAGGCATGCAGATGTTGGTTCGATAGGCCTAAAGAGTGAGACTCAACTATAGATGCCTATCACAACCAACTTCATTGAACATTTTCTTTAGGATCTTCAGAATGGTCTTATTTGTAACCTCTGCTTGACCATTTCCATGGGGGTAGTACGATGTAGAGAATCGGTGTGGGATGTTGAATCTTTGACATAGCTCTTCACATCTTGATTCTTGAAGGGTGTTCCATTGTCTAAGATAAGGGTTTGTGAAACACCATAATGGTAGATGAGGTAATTCAGGATAAACTTAGCAATTTGCTTCCTCATTATGTAGGTCCTAGGAATGGATTTGATCCACTTGGTAAAGTACTTAGTGGTCGTTATGATAAACTTGTGGCAATAGGATGGTTTTGGGTTAATATTTCCTATGAGGTCAAGCCCCCACTATGAGAAAGACCAAGGTGTGACCATTGGTTGTTGTTAAAAGGTGCAGGACAACTGAGAGGGGGGTTGAATTAGTTGTCACCAAAATTAAAGTCAAAGCTTCAACACTTATCAATTTCTCAACCACACTATTCTGCTACTAAGTATGAACATGAAATGTAGATAACAAAAAGCAAAATCAATACAATGAACACCAAATTTTACGTGGAAAAACCAATAAGGGAAAAACCATCGTGAGGATTAATTCACAATATAAAGTAGTTTTAAAACTGAATATATAAGGCTCACTACCAAGGGTTCATCGGCCTGAATAGGAGTCACTGTTTGGATACAAAATCTCACTACTTACACAAGGAGGCTCACTTCCTACAAAAAGATTACAAGACAAAAGTTGGCCTCATAGCCAAAATGAACCAATGAGAGTACACCTAACAAGTGATGATACAGTTCCAGTGATGTTGAATAAACTGACTTAACACACTTCATTATCTTCACACTTTTTGCATTCACAACTTTGTAGACACAACTACTTCTTCACATCTCAATCTTCAAACCTTTCCTACATATATACTCGATCCATCTATAAGCATCAATTAGGTCAGCCTAATTAGATGTAATCCATGTTTATCAAAAATGCCAACTATTGGCCTCAAGTATTTGCAAAATATTTCCAACCAATAAATCAAAACATGTAGCATACTTTATCATGTCGACATAGACCTAAGATAGGTTGCACATATATTTGCATAACAAAAATTGATTCACCATATCACAACTTATTCATGAAGTTGACTAGACTTAATTGCAAAAAGTAATCAACAAAATAATGTCGATACACCATATGATCACCAGAGCATGAGAGATTCTAAACATACATGCTTTCAAAACCCATAATTTTTTTCCCAAAACCACAAACAACAACTATCAACCGCAATGGATTGCAGACCAAAATACTAGAGGGTGTAGTATGTATATCGGTTCAGATACCAGACCAAAATACTAGATCAAGCACTAACTTAGTCTTGTAGTTGCAACTCATATAACATGGTGACATCAATGACAACACAAAACTGTATAGTAAGTCATTCTTCTTCATTCTTCCAACAATATCCCCCTTTGTCATTGATGGCAACATTTGCCAAAAAAATATAGTATTCCTTCCTTTTTACTCCTCTCTTCACACCTCTCTCCCCCTTTCTTCTATTGTGTTTCATATGAATCTCTCTCCCCCTTTGAAATCAATGGAAAGTGGCAACCAAAATTAGTATGTAAACATTTTGTACAGGGAAACATTGTATATACAAAGAAATTCCAACAATCCATATCAAGTATTCAAGTGAAAATGACAGTTTGTACATGAAATATTTTCTTGTACCTCTGTCTTATGATCAGAAGAATCCTTTTCCAAGAAAGCACAACCAAATTCGTTCTTGCACTCATACCATCTAATAAAGATAACTGTGTAAAGGAGGATGTCTGATTAGAAGATAAACACTATTGTTCACAATTTTCTGCATTAGAGAGAATTCTAGAGAGATGATCCAACTGGACCTCAACAACTTCCTTAACCAACCAAAAGGTTTTAACCATATCTTCTCTTAGCCTCTAATTAGTCAACAATTCCACCTACAATTCACCAACTCTTATTCTCTATTTTCCATCCTTATCTTTGAAGAAATCAAAATTCTTTCCAATACTATTCATCTCAGATTCAATGGCTTCAATTTTGCTTCTGAAATTGTCAACAATTGTCGACCACCGAAGACAATACTTGTAGATGTCAGATATTTCTTTGATGCATTTTTTTGTCTCATTAATATGTTCAGATAACACTTGTTTTACTTTAGTACATCTTCTTTCAACCATAGCTTTGAACTTATGACCTTCAGGTCCTTCCAACAATGTTCTCTCTTCAATAATCTCTACTAGATCATCTGGCAAAGAATCTGATACATGTGAATTTGAAATACCCCTATTGAGCAGATAATCAACTAGTACATCATCAATTTTAAGTTTCTCAACTGGAGAGCATGCATTCCATATTTCACTAATCTTCTTTATTTCACCCTTGTCTAGCATCATTCATATATCCTCTGGATTAGAGTCAGATCCAAATAAAAATTCTTCTTCATTCTTCTTTTCTTCCAAGACATCTGTTACAATAGTTTTCCTCCTTTTAGGTTCCGAAGGGGACTTAATGATAACTTCCAATTCTTTCTTACCAGAGGACGAATCCACTTCAGATTGACTAGGTACTGACATACCAAAGCACAAATTTTTCTTTAGGGATGTGAAATATGTTCTGAAAACACTTACATTTTCCACTAGCGATTCAAAGTATCTATAAACATTTTTTCCAATAGGAATAGCAGATTCCCACTCAACATTTTCTCTTCCTACTAGCAAGTTCAAAAAGTAAAAATTCAAAGACACGAACAAATATCCAAACCAAAAAGGATAACCCTCAACCAACGACATTCAAGAATTCTCAGTTAGGTTTTCAAGTAATAGGATACACAAATCAAACTTCTTGTTTTCCTTAACCATCATGTGTGCGAGATATACAACAATAGCTGAAGTCGAACCTTCACGATTTCTAAAATATATTTTATAAGAAATGTCGTACACAACATACCTTACAATTGAATCCGCAAGAGTGTTTATCAATAGAGCTCAAGGCTCTTTATCAATGCCAATAATTTCCTCCACATCTTTTTATTTCATGGTTTTCTTCCCAAGGAGATCCCCAATATTGCATAAACCAGTAATCGCTTTGATCACATCCTTTGTGATCAGGTAGGGTTTTTCCAACATAATACTTCCATTCTTGAATCAAATTAACAAGAATAAGATCAATTCTTCATCTACAAACTAGGGAAATTCTCCCCATAAATCCATACCTAGGGTTTTTATGCTCTGTAACTCATTTTCCTTTAGCCCTAGTTCCATTTCCTTCATCTTTCTATGATCAAATTCTTCCAATTCAACTCCTTTAAAATTTAGTGGAATGTCACCACATGATCCTATATCCATTGTTGTGCTTAACTTTTCTTGAATTCATTATTGTTCAGTCGAAACTTCTTCCTTTTCCCTTCTTCCCCTCTATAAACTAAGATATAATTCCTGAATATCTGTAATAATTTCTTCAAATTTATTTAGAATTGCTTCAAATTGCTTTGAGATCGCTCCAAGACACCTTTCAAACTCTTCAAGTGCTCAAGTGATAAAAAAGACTTAAATTTTTTACCTTATACACCATCAGTTTTCCCTAATTCACATTAAATGTGGAAGACTTCAAAAAGCTGCTAAAAACATTCTTATCAACACAAAAAACCCTAATTCAATTTGCAATTAGCATGCCAACATTTTTTCTTTTGGTTTCTTTTACAAAACCTCTATTTATTCATTCTTCACAATAAATCCTTGTGCCAACCTCTGACACACTATTCATTTAATGGGTTTTACAATTTTCTTATAATGACCCCCCTAAGAACATGCTTGGTCTAATTCTCGGAGGAATCATCCCTACTGAATGATGGCATAGACACATCAATAGTTTCAAGTTCTTTCTTCCTCCATATCTTATTCATCTCTTGCTTCACCTCTTCTTTGTCAATTTTCTTTATAGGAGCATACTACTTTCCCTTCATAATTCTACAAACTCTTGAGATATGTCCCAGTTTGTTACAATTATAGAAAACAACACTTTTCTTATTAGTCTGACCTCCATTACTTCTTGATCTACATTGATTTTCTTTGTGTCCAAATTTTTTATAGGTATAGCAGTAGCCATTAAAGGATTGATTCATTTTTCCTTCATTAAACCTATTCATTATCACTTGACTAATCATTCTCACCTGAGATCTACATTCAGTGGCTTTATGTCCAAATTTCTTGTATAAGAAACATTGTCTAGAGAAAGAAGTAGGAAACTAATTCATCCTACTCCTGCATTTTGTTGCCTTGTGACCAAATTTGTTGCATGAAAAATAGACACCATTGAAGGATAGATATTTTTGTGCATTAGGCTATCTCACAGGCGATCTCCTTGCAAAATTTCTTAAATTTATTTTCTGCTTCCCTTTGTCTTGAGTCTTTTGATTGTCCTTAGAGCATTCACCAATTTCATTTCCTAAGACACCTTTTTCTTTACTCAGTTTCTGTCCAACAATCAACTCATCAAACTTGTCAGAGCTAGATCTAAAATTGTTCTCACAAAGTTTTTCCTTCTCTAGTTCTACTTTCAAATTCACCACTTCTTTTTCAAGCTTAGTGCACTCATCAGACTTGTTCTACACCATAGTATTCAGACATTCTTCAATTCTCTTCTTTTCTTCTACAAGCACTTTCAATTCGATGATTTCTTGTTTCTACTGCTCACTCACTTCTCTATGTCTTTCCTTGAATTTATTTAATTGTTTTTTCAATTTTTGGACACATTCATTAGCCTCATCTAGATTTTATTTCAATTTTTTGTTTTCATTTTCTGCCTTATAAAGATCTTCAAGTGTAGTCTGGAGTTCTTCTTTATCATCCATTTGATCAATCTTTAGGATCTTCCTCAAGCGATTAAGCTCTACACCAAGGAACCAAAGCTCTAATACCAATTGTTAAAAGGCACAAGAAAACTAAGAGGGGCAGGGGTGAATCAGTTGTCACCAAAATTAAACTCAAAGCTTCAACACTTATCAATTTCTCAACCACACTATTCTGTTACTAAGTATGAACATGAAATGTAGATAAGAGAAAGAAAAATCAACACAATGAACACCAAATTTTATGTGGAAAACCCAATAAGGGAAAAACCACATTGAGAATTAACTCACAATATAAAGTAGTTCCAAAACTAAATATATAAGCCTCACTACCAAGGGCTCACTACCTTGAATAAGACTCATTGTCCATATACAAAAGCTCACTTCTTACACAAGGAGGCTGACTGCCTACAAAAGGATTACAAGACAAAAGTTGGATTCACAACCAAAATGAGCTGATGAGAGTGCACCTAATAAGTGTTGATATAGTTCCAGTGATGTTGAATAAACTGACTTAACACACTTCATTATCTTCACACTTTTCGCATTCACAGCTTCACAAACACAACTACTTCTTCACATCTCAATCTTCAAACTTGTCTAACATAGATAATCAATCCATCCATAAGCATCAATTAGGTTGGCCTAATTAAATGCAATCCATGTTTATCAAAAATACCAACTGTTGGCCTCAAGTATTTGAAAAATAATTCCAACCAATAAATCAAAACATGTAGCATACTTTATTGTGTTGAGATAGACCTAACATAGGTTGCACATATATCTGCATAACAAAAAATGATTGACCATATATGACAACTTATTCTTGAAGTCGGTTTGACTTAATTAAAAAAAGTAATCAATAGAATAATGTCGATACACCATACAAGCACTAGAGCACAAGAGATTCTAAACATACATGCTTTCAACACCCATAAACTATTTCCCAAAATCACAGACAACTATCAACTGCAGAGGATTGCAAACCAAAATATCGAAGGGTGTAGTATGTATACCGGTTCAAATACCAGAACAAGATATCAGATCAAGCACTAACTTAGTCTTGTAGTTGCAACTCATATAATATGGTGACATCAACGACAACACAAAACTATTTAGTAGGTCATTCTTCTTTATTCTTCCAACAGTTGCAACTCCTAAGCCGAAGCATGAATCAAATCTCCACGCTATTGACTTTGGAAACACTTTTACACATACTGATGGGATTCTCTTTCCATGGTTGGCCAATAGTACCCTATCCTCAATAGTTTCTTAGCTAAATTAATACCACTAGAATGAGAACCACATATGCCATCATGTACTTCTGTTAAAGTGATCAACCCTTCCTCTTAGTTAAGAAATTGTAGTAATGTCCCCTCGATGCTTCAACAGTATAAGGTATCACCTAGGATCATGAATTGGGATGCCTTCTTAACAAATGTATTTTTAAGGTTGGAGGTGATATCAGATGGGAGGGTTCCTCTACTTAGGTAGGTGAATATGTCATGATACCGCGGGGATCTAGGACCAACACTGACACACAAAAAATTAGATTCTGAGATTTCAAAAGTTGGTACGAGAAGTTGTTCCATAAAGAATTCACATTGAAGGACATTATGCAACATGTATAACAATGATCCAATCATTTCCATAACATCTGCTACTCAATTGTTCATGTGAGGAATCTTCTCAAAAGTTATATCTAGATGAAAAGGTCCTTGAGACTTTCTACCATCTTCTTATAAGGAGTAAGCTTGTCGTCCTTAGTTTGGTAGATTTCATTGACTTGGTTGATAACTATTTTTGAGTCTCCGTAGACTTTCATCTCTTGTATCTACCATTGGACCGGTATCCTTAGACCTGTGATTAGTGCTTCATACTCAGTGATGTTTATAGTACATGGAAATGATAGTTTATATGACTTTGGAATGAAATCACCTTGAGGGGTGATGAAAAGAATATCCACCCCTAATCCATGTTGGGTGAATGATCCATCAAAGTACATCTTCCATTGATTTGTTGTATTGACAAGGAACACTGATTCATCGGGGAATTCAAATATCAATGGATTCTGTACATAGATAGGTGCCTCTGCTAGTTGGTCTCTGATCACTTTTCATTTGATTTCCTTGTGCTCCATGTACTCTATGTCAAATTCAGTCAAGATCATTACCCATTTGGCCATTCTCCCAGTGAGAGTTGCTTTGAATAACATGTATTTTAATGGGTCAATCTTTGTAATGAGTTTGATTTGATATGATAGCATGTAGTGTCTGAAATTTTATGAAGGAAAAAATTCTGCTAAGCATGGTTTCTCAATGGCTAAATATTTCATTTCATATCTCACCAAGGTCTTGTTGATGTAATAGATGGTCCTTTCTTTTTTGTTTTCATCATGTTGTGCTAGAAGAGCACCTAATGCTGTTGATGTTGCTGAGATATACAAGATCAATAGTTTGTTTGGTATTAGTGGCATAAACATTGGAGGTGTCAATAAATAGTCCTTGATCTAATGGAAAGATTTATCACACTTCTCATCCCAATTGTAAGTTATTCCTTTATGGAGAAGATGCAAGAAAGGATGGATCTTGTTTGATAATTGTGCTATGAACCTCTTGATGGATTGTAATCTTCCTTGTAACCCTATCATCTACTTCAATGTTTGTGGTGGTTCCATGTCTAGGATGGCTTTTACCTTTGTTGGATCAACTTTTATCCCTCTTTGTTATATGATATAGCCAAGAAGATTTCCTGATGTGACCCCAAAGACACATTTTTTTGGATTTAGTTGTGCCTTATACTCTTCGAGACTGTCAAAGACGAGTCCCAAGAATTCTATGTGCTCACTCCTTTTCTTTGATTTTTCCAAAATATTATCTAAATAGTCTTCAACTATTTTGTGGATCATGTCATGCAAGATTAGGGTCATTGATCCCTGATAGGTTGCTCCTACATTCCTTAGCCCAAATGACATCATGTTCCAACAGTATGTCTCCCATGGACAAGTGAATGCAGTTTTGTGTTGATCCTCCTTGGTGATCATGATTTTATTATAGCCTAAAAACCCATCCATGAGTGATATAATTTCATGTCCAACTATTAAATCCACTATGATGTCGATGTTAGGAAGAGGGAAATTATCATCCTTCCATAATTCCTTGTTCAAGTCTCTGAAATTAGTGTAGATTCTGATGCCCCCAGTGGGTTTAGAGACTGGTACCAAGTTTGAAACCCACTCAAGATAATCTATTGGTCAAATGAATAAAATGTCAAGAAGCTTTTGTAACTCAAGTTTGACCAAGAGTTCTATTTGAGGGTGCATTTTCCTTAACCTTTTCTTCACTGGTTTGGGTTTAGGATAGACTGCTAGATGATGCACAACTAATTTTGAATCAAGCCTTGACATATTTGTGTATGACCATGAAAATTTAGCTCTTCTCTCTTTCAAGAATGTTGCTAGGTTCTTTTGTTCTTCATCTAACAAGGATTCGGCATAGATAGTGATCTTCATTGCTTCTTCTATTCCTACATTGACTGGAGTGGCCTTTTCTGCTAAGACTGTTGATTTTTTGGATGCATTTCACTAAGGATGAGATTGAATTCCTCATCCTTTGGTCCCTAAGAGAGGTTTCCACCTTTAGATACATCCTTTTTTTTGGGTATGTGCAGGATCATGATGGGCCAAAAAGTGGAAATATGATGGGTATGTGGCTGACGACTGTTTTTCTACTCAAAATTGATGAAACGAAAAGGGTTTTTAAAGGAGATTCTCAGCTTTCCACCGATATAAATTATGATTTAATTTGAATTTAATAAGTAATTATTATTCATTTTCTATTCAAATTATGATTAAAGTCCTGATTGATAGGTTGATTAAAAAACATCTATAGCTTTCAAACGGTGTCACATTTTTTGAATCCAAAACATGCATCACATTCTATGCTTTGCATACTATAGGATTAAAAAAATAAAAAATAAATTTCATTAAGTTTTTACCAAGTTAAGGTGGTCAGACATATGAGTTTTTATATGTTTTTAAAAGTTGTAATAAAAAAATCATAATTAATTATTTACTTGGAAAAAAATTACAAAAAAATATGCATCACATCGAGGAATGAGTCCTTTACTTATATTTAAAATATTATAAAAATATTATCATTTTTTGTGTTAGGGGTGGTCAAACAACACCTACTTCTTATTTTTTCCTAAAATTTAAGTACCAATGCATTGAAATTTCTAATTTTCACCAAATAGATTTTTTTAAACAAACCCAGTAGTTTAGAAACTACATTTACTTTGCTACAGATTCTATTCTTACGTATTTTTGAAATAATATAGATAACTTATTCAATTTTTTACCTCAAGTTGCTTAAGTCTAATTTTTTTTATTTTTTTGCCACTTAAGGGCCTATTTTTTCCATGATGATCCTGCACATAGCCTTTTACTATTTTAGGATCAAAGAGTGCCACAGTGTGGTTTTCACTCAAAGATTTTCAATTTAGTTGCATTTCATCAATTTTACGACTGAAGGATTCAATCATCTCCCCATAGTATTCCCTTGTGTCGAGTTCTATATCAAAACCAACCTTGTGATCTGCCCATGATAAGTTGTCACAGAGTCCCATGAATTATGAGATTGCTTCACTATTTTCAAACAAATATAGAATTGGTGCTCCTTGTTGGTCCAAGTCAATGAGTTGTAGGTATACTAGGTGTATTTCATTTGGTCGGCCACTTGGGGTGAAGGATGATGTAGATATGATGAAGAGGGAGTTATTCTCAACTAGGTGAAAAAAAAAAGCAGTCATCTAGGGTAGTATCATGTGATGTTGGCATAGGAGGAATCTTGAGCCCATTTAGCAGAAATACCAGCACCAATAAGGGTGACCTTACTAGTAGTACAACCTAGGCCAAGATTCTTTGGACATTTCTCAGGAACGATAGGTTCTAGAAAAACATTATCATTTGTCCCAATTTATCATTCTTGGTATACCCCATTCCCTTCAGTAGCTGCAAGCCTTTGTTGTCATCTTCCATGGGAAGAACAAGGATGAGTCGTTCATCTTGATAGAGAAGTTTAGAGATATCCTCCCCATTGACATCTTCTTTGTTCAAGCCCCCCCACTTGGTGAAGGTAGTAGTTTCCATCTTGATAGTTTCAGGGATGTTGTTGCTAGGTGTGGTTTCCCATGAGATTTGGGAGAAAGAGGAAGCTCTCCCAACACAAAAGTATCCTTCGTTAGCTTATAGTTCCCACAACCATCATCCTAGATCATTGATTTGATGTCAGGTATATTCTATACAACATGTGTTTTTCATTTCTGAGGTAGATGCAAGGGATGACAGGTCAACAAATGAGGTAGAAGGTGTAGGCCCTCCATCATTCTTGCATTTGGGGATCTTATAGAACTTGGCCTCAAGATTCTTGCAGTATAAAGGCTCGATCTCCATGGATGGTAACTTCTACCCTTGAAAGCAAACTACACAATGATGGTAGGTTGAAGCTAGCTTTTAGGAATGGATCTAGGGCTGACCAAGCAAGATGTTTTAGGGAAGATCAAGGTCTAACACTTGGTATGTAGTTTCTATGATGATGGGGCCCACTTGGATGGGCAGTGCAATGATGCCTTGTGATACACATTCTTGGTCATCATATGCTTTGATGGTGGTGCTCTTTGTTTTCTCAATAGTATCCTATAAATAGCCCAAATTTTTGATCAACTAAAGGCTACAAATGTTCAGACCAACACCTCCATCTACTAAGACTCTTTTAACCTTGTTCTTACGAATGATGAACTCAAGGTGTAAAGCATGATTATGAGATGGTTGTGATGGTAGGTATTGCTCTGAGAAGGTGAGGAGATGATTAGTGATGTGCCCTACCATAGCTTGAAATTTCTCTATATCTATATCCTTTGGGACAGATAATGAAGATAAATCCTCCTCTAAGATTTCCCTATGTGCGGGTGATAGTATCAATAGTTCTAAGATAAAAATATATGGGGGTCTTCTTCAGTTGTTCTAAGAGATTTTACTTGCTAGTGCTTACTATTGGCTAAGTAGGGTATGCCCTAGATTGAGATGGGACTCCTTGGATGGTGACTTTGCCATGTCATGTGGTGACTCCACATTCCACACTAGGCCCTTTGATGGTGACAACAGTAATGATGCTATCATAGGAAGCAACCACATTGGAATAGGTATGTCGCACATTTGTGTAATCCTTAGCTTTCCCAGTGTTGTTTCCTTTGCTATGATCTGACATACAGGTCTTGTATATCTTAAGATCCTAATTACCAATTGGTACCTTGAAAAATATGGAATCGCTCTCTATAAGATATTTGATAATGTTTTTGAGTCACATGCAGTTTGTTGTCTTATGTCCTTTGATTTTGTGAAAGTCACAAATATCTTTTTTGTTGTACCAGGGTGATTTATCCTGCGGTTCTTGGTAGTTTTCAAAATTTGGAAGCATTATCAGGTTTGACTCTACCAATTTCTTCATGATAGTCTCAATGGGTTCCCACAGTTGTGTATATTTGTATTTCAGATAGTTGTGTTGATCATGATGTTAGTCGCAACAACAGTGTAGATAAAATCCTCACAAGAAAACTGTGAAGAACCTATCTTTACTTGAAAGATGTAACCGAGACAACCTAAAAGTCCGAGGAAAGGGGAAAGGTTCACTTAGCTTAATCCCAAGGCTCTGGTAGTCAGGTCTTGACCATGCTAGGTTAACTTCAGGGTATGATGTGATATTGTTGTTAATATCAAGGGTTCTATGGTTATCTTTAGTTCTTAAAGGAATCACAAGCATCAAATGGATTTTTTTTAGTCCAATCATTAATCAATTTCATGAATAAAATAAAGCATCAAAAAGCTTGAAAAATAAAATTTCTCCTAGGTATTCTCCATGCATGCCCCAAGATTTAATCAAATCAAAGAAAACCATTCTATACTTCACCAGATTGCTTCATAGCTAGGCATAAAATAGTGTGAGCTTTTAAAGAAGGGGGTTTAGTTTGGACACCGAGTAGGTTTTGTATGCACCCTTAAATGGTGCAACATACAGTCTTGTCTAGTTGAATGAAAAAACCAGCTACAAAAGATACATGAGATAGGTAGATTTAAAATTGGCTTTGATATTCATTAATTTCTATGTGTATACAAGTTTTTAATCTAGAATGATTCAAAAATAGGAAAAAAGAACAAAAATTAAAGAAGTTTTGGCTCTTCTGACATCCACAAATTCTAAACTTAAAAATAAAAGTAAAGCAATAAATGGAATTTTATAGGAACAAGGCCCCAAGAGTTTAAACTTAAAGTTTATCAAGAGAATCAGAAACAAAAAATCAAAATGTAGCATGTGGCAAATGCTAGTTGTCATTAGAATCTTCTAGACAAAGTCAAAGCTTTGACTTTTTCAATAGCAAGAATCTTCAACTACAAGCTATGGTACACAATACTCTATACAAAACAAGGCCATCGGTACTCCTTAGAATATTGGAATGGGAACATCAACCGGGACCAGGAACAACCTACAAAATCAAATTTAGAAATATATCTTTGTAATACTTTCGATATTCAATATCTAGTGATTCATTGCCTTGACTCAAGTTTTGGTTCTAGAAACCCTTCTCCACCTAAGTTCTTCAATTGATATTATTGAAAAGTAGTTAATATCTGGTGCATATGTTCTTTTGAAATTCCTTGAATCGCTTTTCAACTGTATTTGAGCTTGGTGTACAATCTTCTGATATCTAGAGAATGTTTGCATTCCTCTACATTTTCTATGTTTCATACTTAACCATAGTATTTCTACAATGTATGATTTAATAAATTGCTTCCCATTTTAGTGACTAAAGAGGGTCTTTGTTTACTCTTTCAATCCATTCCTAATTAAAAGCTTTTACTTCTTTACCCTCATGTCCTCATGTCTGAGGATCACAATTCTGCGGTGCTAGCATTTCAATGAAATCTTGATCTTTATCAATCAATTTATTGCATTTCTCGATGACTTTCTCAAATCCTTCTATACATTGTACCAAAGTGTCACCCTCCCACTTTAATTGTTTCTTCCATTTTTCAAATATTGGAACTTCTTGTTTTGAAATTATCATTTTTGTTATCAATTCTTGGACATCTGTTTGTATGAGAGCTTCTATGCTTCACCTCTCAGCATCAACTTGCTCCTGGAAAAATATGCATTCTCCTTCCAATATTTTGGACTTTTCAAACCAACGATATGCCTCTTTGTACTTCCCAATTGCATATGTGATAAGCTCTTCTCCGTGCCTTACCCAATACTCAATCCATTCTTCAAATACATTCATTTTGTGGTGAAGCACTGTGATGGAATCCACCTACTCCTATGACTTGAGTACTAGATTCTGAGGTAATTTTTCCTACGCCTGACCAGATTGGGTTAACAATTTTATAAAATTCTCTAAACTGGCAATCCATTCTTTCAACTCTCTCTTTTTTGTTTACTTTTTTGTACCCTAGCAACAGTTGTATCCAAATTCATCTTCATTTCTTCTAATTCTTGCGTCTAGGATGAGTGTCCAACATTGATACTCATTATTCTATACTCCTTAGGCATTATTTCATGTCTGTTTTTATCTACTACCAGAGTAGCCATATGTAGTGTTCTACCTCCATCTACATTTTTTTGTGTGACATGTTTCATTTTAGCTCTTCGCCTAGGCTTAGGAGTCTCTACTTCTTGCATTAAGCTTTTAAGATCTAGAGGTACTAACTCCACTACCAATGGGGAAGCTAATTCTCCGATTAACCAATCAAGTGCATATTCATTATATTCTACCTCTGTAACATTTCTCTTTTCCTGGTTTTTAGTATGCTTAGGAACTTCTTATCTTACATTTTCAACTTTATCTGTTACATCCTCTAAAACTAGAACATCTTTAGCATTCACTGACATGAATTCTGGATTACCGAGATTCAACAACGTCTCTTTAGTTTTGAGACTTATATTTCCCTAACCATCCAACTGTTCAGTATCAATTCCTAGGACGTCACCTTCTTCATATCCTATCACATCATGATTCTCTTCATCTTTTACTCCATCACTTGAGGTTTGTGAAGGTTCTTTAGCTTCAATTTCAACCTAGTCTTCTTTTGAATTTTTAGAAACCTACTATTTTTCAACATCATTTGGATAATTCCCTGGCAAAGGATGGGAATCAAAGGTATCGTCGATAACAATATTATCAGTAGGAATTTGTCCTACAATCTCCCCTATTTCCATTTCAAGAACTTTAGGGTTCCCCACCTCTAAGGAAAGTGTTCCTCTTATGAATTATTCTTCTTCAACATTCATAGGAATTGACCCTATATTTGGAATCTCTTCCACCACTAGCTATACCATGGGTTTATCTTTAGACTTCTTTTCTTTTACTCATTCCCACATGGTACCCAATTTATCCATTTGTCCTTTGATTTGAGCTTCATCTAACTTAGAACTTTCATCTAGAACCATAGGAGTTTTTCTTAATGTCTATTTTACTGTATCCATATTGATTGAATTAGGGGGTGTTAGCTCTAAAAAACGTAGGTTTTTGAACCACGAGAGGTTGCCAAGCTCTCACAACATTTAAGGGTAACATACAAGGCCAAATGGTTTAGACCTTCTTCTCTTCAGTTGCTGCTAGACCTAGGCGGGTATACCTATAAGAATGAGGCAGACTTGACTTATGCTTATCTTTGTTTAAAGTATTTCACCCACAATGGAAAATGGGAGTGGACAAATAAAACTTGATTTGGTATAGATTGTATAAAAATATTAAAAACCTAATATGTTCAACTTAACAAATGTAAAAAATGAATGAAACTAAATGATGAAAATGTAGAGACTAGTACCTTATTGGGTATGCAGAGTCAAATGAGAAATCTAAAATAGGTACTTCTTTCTGGAAAGTATTCTAATTGTTCGACATATATTTGAGTTTATAACTTGTATAAACATGCAAGAATATGACTACCAAGTTCTTCTTAATGATCCAAATGAGATTCCCTAATTACTATGATCAACTAAAAGGATTTAATCTTTTCTTGAAAGAACCAATTAATCAACCATACAAATACAACAAATGTGCACCAATAAACTGAATATAAACTTGTTATATCAATTTAAATAACCAGAAAACACCAACCTTGGAGAAAACTTCAGCAATACTTTCAATGAACACAACAAACAACTGATTCCATAAATACGCCACCACATTAAATGATTTTCATTGATATCTCCATAATTTTAAACATGCATCATAGTCTCATATTTGTAAAACATTGTAATCTACTGTGTCCTTCTATTCTATCTTATCTTATATCCTCTGTTTCGCTACCAAAACAAATATTTATACATCAAATACTTGAAAGGAAGCGTCCTTTCAGAAATTTCACATGTTAAAACAACAATAGATTAGAAGATAATCAAGCTCTGTTAAGCCATAAATGAATCTTAGATAAGTGATCCAAGTAATCTTGGCATTCATGCATATTTGCATCTCCGACTGTGTTCCAGATTGTGATCTCCATTCTTACCATCTTCTCATTTTGTTTGCACGCCTCATCCAATGTTGTGTCTTCCGCGGTAGCTATCTTCAAAATTTCTTGCAATATGGACTCACTTTTACTTTTCCATCTAGTCATTTCTTTTAATTCTCCTTTATCGTCAAAGAATGTAGTCAATCCTTTCCTGGTGGCATTGATCAATCCCTGCACATCCCCTCACAATTCTTCAAAGAAGTCTCAGTGCTTAATCACAAAATGATTTGCAGCTTCAATTGCTACATTATTAGAAACATCCCTCTAGTTTATTTCTTGAAACTTCTCCAGAATCCTTCCATCCATTCTTTCATGTTCTTTCAATGCAGCAAAGTTATGTGAATGTTTTCCCCAGAGCTTATTTAACCAAGTTGTTAGGCTGGCCTGTCTTTTCTTAATCATTGCTACAAGTGTATCATATTTCCCTTGAGAATAAGTACTTGATCCTTCCCAATGATCTTTTGACTGTGAACTTTCACCATGAGTGAGCAGCTTGGTTGATTTCATTGTAACACCTAACAAATATTTTAGGTGGTCATTTTCTCTCAACATCCTCTCATTATTTATTTTGTGCATTTCCCTCTCCTTAATTAACATCTGAATTTGGGCTTTGTTTAATTTTGCAACATTGATTCCAATTTCCGTAGTTTCCACAGGATCAACCTCTCCAATCTTTAAATTCATAACATGCCCAAATGCTTTCTCAGTATCAATGACAACTGATTTTTTGTGAGGTGGGTATAAATCCCAAATCATCAATGACCCTTCATCTGGATTGTACTTTGACCTTGCATATACTTTTGTTACCTTTTCTGGGTTGAGCTTGTGTGTAGCATTACTATCTTTCAAGAAACTATCAAAAACTAGTGCAGAATTGAGATCCAACCTTGGAAAAATCATAACACCGGCACTTTCCAACATTTTCCTCCCCTTTTTAGGGGTCATACCTACCATCTCCTTGTCCACACACATCTTTAAGTCATTCAGTAATTTCTCTTCATTACCTGATGTGATATTGTCAAATTTTTCTCTTATTTCTTTTCCTTTTTGTTTGTACAGGAATGCCTTAAACTTTGGAGAGTTTACAAATTCATCATCTAATACAAACGATCTGTACTCTACATGCCTTGCATCTGCATCTACATTCTCTTCAACACTCAATTCTCTGGAAAGGTAGGTGTAATGTTGAGTTATCAATCTTGACATCTTACTTGGTTGGTCTTGTGGCACATTATCCTTAGATGCCTCCTCCCCAAAAGACAACAACTTTGTATCCTACAACCCTTGATTATATCTTTTGACCACTATCTATGCTTCTTCAGCTTCTAAATTTTGGATCATATCATCAAATTGATAGGGCACATGTTGATACCCTCCAAAGTTTATCCTTATTTTAGCAGAATTGATGTACCCTTATGGGTCAAAATTCTTTCTGGGTGGTCCTCTTTTCATATTATACTGCAGTAACTTATCAAGGATCAAATTGTATCCTTCCTTGGCTAATACAGTAAAATCACCGAAGAATAATGTACTGGGCATGAAAGCCTGCTTTCCAAAGGAACTAAAATTCATAACACTGGAATAGTCCATCTGTCTGAAAATTTCCAAGTATGCAATTCTATTTGGGACTGTTTTAGGAAAAATGAATGGGGCATCTTCAAATCCATAAACCCTAATCATGGTAGCACCCTCCAAGCAATATCGATCCCCCCAGCTATGACTAATTGGCCCATTGAAATCCTTAGGCCTGAGAAACCTCTTTATCTCTTCAGATAAAGAATAATCACATGAATGATTATATAATTTGTACAATGCCTTCACAAAATACTCCTCAAAGTGAACAAAACTAGAATTAGCAAACCTACTATCCCAGATAGCCGTCCATAATTGGACAGGTAATGTCATGCCTTCCTTGTCAAATTGGGAAATTCTCATCTCCTGAGGCCACAATCCCAACTCCTGTCCAAAATATAACACTATGTGCATCAACAATGAATAATGCCTAAGATGTAAGATAGAAGCTTTGCCCTTTATTTCCATCAATCCAGAATCAAGCCCCTTAAAAATGTATGAGGCATAATCAAATGGTCTAGAGTTGTGGTACTGGATATCTGCTGAAATTATCATAGGCACAATTGACATATACTCAGGGACTTCCATTCCCAATACTTGGCCTACCGAGAAATAAGTATACTTCATATAGGGTTCAAATAGGTCAACATGAAAAGGAGGTCCATCACTATCCTGTAGAGGAACTGGTTTTCCACCTTGTCTAATCTTGTGAATTGGCAACCTCCAGCCCTTATAAATTGTGTCCATTCTCCCGAAATCCATTTCCAATTCTTCACATATGATTTTTTCATTGCAAACCCCTTCCAAATTGAAAACCTCCCCTATTGCATCTTTTGATAAGTGTATTAGTGGTTTCCTAGATGGGTCACATATAGCCTTGAGTTTCAAATTATAATGGACAGCTAACAATTTTACCAATTCTGCATTGACAAATACATTAGGGCACACTAGTTTTCCCAGATTAAGCTTCCATGGGTTGCATACTGGTTCAAAAAGATTTCTCCGATAATAGTGAAAGCTAAACAACTCATACCCTCTTATTGAAGTCCAAACATCTCCTATGAGTTTGCATTTATCATCCAATTTATGTATTTCTGCCCTAAGTTGTGCAGATCGTCTGGCTTTAGGTCCAGAGCTAGGTAATTGGTCAATGAGGTCTTGATTTAATCTTCATTCAATGCCCTCATGTTCTATTTCAATTTTTTGTTTCTTTCCTTTAGGCTGACTGCATTCACCATGATTTCTACTTTTTGATTTTCCTGAGCTGGGAGATTCCATTCCTCAAAAGTTACAGAAGTCAAAATTAGAGGAACTAAGGCACAAGAACTTACTGTATTTCGCTTGAAACCTTCATACTGAAAGAATGCCCTGGTTCTTTGTTCGCCCCTTCTGATTCTTCTACTATCAATTCCACACTAACGTTTACAATTGAATTTTCCTTATTGTGCTCTGTCACGCCATTAATGTGTTAGCTGAAACACGAGTGCAATAAGTCCTTTTTTGAAACTCTCACTGTCACATCATATAGTATTGTCGGTGAGACATTTTCAAATCTTGGGTGATAGCTTTTACCAACGTTCTTTAAAACATTTGTCAAAACATCCTGTAGTCTCCCTGACACTTTGAGTCTCTTTGACTATCACAAACTATATATCACTTTAATATCCTACAGTCTCATCGACATTCAGAGTCTCACCGACAGTTATCCTCTTGGTCTTATATATATCGTTGTGACATTTTGGGTCAGGCAGATGTTCCACAGATTACTTCGTATCTCACCGAGATATATCCCTTGGTCTATTTTCTGGTCGCTGAGACATAATTACTTTCTCGCCGATGAAACAACACTCGGTGTGACTCTCATATCTTTCTTCGATGAAATTAGTCTTGCCGATAATCAATACATACTGTCAAGCTCTTTACTAGCATAATCCTGTCGGTTTGACATATGGGTCAGCAGGACCCCCTAACTTCATCCCGATGATCATCGATAGAATCCCCTTCTACTTTGTTGGCAACACCGAATGAATGTATAAGACTTCATTCCGATGAATTTTAGTCTAGCCGATATGTCTCCTTGTGCACCGGTCGGTAAGACATATATGAGTTCGTTATGACTTAATCCGATGATGACTTTCTTGCCAATAGGATCTTTCTGTCCTTGAGACAATGAATTGCATCTTGCTAATATGTGTCTATAGATGAAATCATATCGGTATGACATTCCTGAACTCTTGCCGATAGACTACAAAAGATATACATTAGTAAAAAATTCTTTATGGATCGGGGAGACCCTCACCATCTCTTGCCGATATGAATTATACAGTGAAATATTCAGGGCTAGATGGATTCTATGGGACCACATGACAAAGTATGGGCACAAATATTATGAAGAGAGGATTCTTGTGTTTATGGTAAGGACTAATTTGGAAACTCATGGATATAAACAACTGTAAAAAAATTCAAAATTTTACATTTCTAACAAGGGAAAAAGTAAATAATGTTGTAGCTCTCTAGGATGCAGACCTTGTTTATGTACACATATTTTTTGTCATTCCTACATCTTCATCAGTCATAGGCTAATTCTTTGGTTTTGTTGTGGAAGAAGATGCCACATTTGGTTTCACTTTTGTTTGAACCTTACCTGGTTCGAATTCTTTACGATGAGTAGTTGGTTTCAATAAAACTCCTTGGCTTGAAGCTTCAGTGGTTCTTTCTTCAATATGTACAACAACAATTTCTTTACCAACTTTTCTCTTTTTCTTAGCAGGCTCCTCATGCTCAGGCTCATTTTCTTCTCTTTGTTTCTTCTTTGTATCAAGTGAATATGTGGGACTTTTTCTAGCTTTTCTCAAAGCTCTACAAAAATCATCTATCCATAATTGAGTCAGCATTAAAACTAGTTTAGAAAATTCCTCAACAAATGTTATTTCTCTACTTTCATAATCTAGATTAGGGATAGGTTCATCACAAACTCTGTTTTCATTATAATTTGGAGTCAATACTTCACCATAATCTTCCTCTAATTGATCTAGAATGTCATGAATCTTAATAATTCACGTAGATTGTAATGATAACCTTTCATATTTATTTTCGTTACTTTATGCTTGTCATCACAATTGAGCCAATAATCTTCTAAATGGTAAACATGAGCACATTTACTGACTATCCACTTGTCCATATTCCCTTTTGGTCATATTTTTTCCTTTGGAGTGGAAAGTACTCGAGCTTGTATGTCTTTAACTCCTATTCACACAAATTAGTTGCTTTACTTGCATTGCATTTGTAATTCCCCATTATAATGGGAAATTTAAGAGAAATTTTCTTATGTACCACACTATAAAGAGCTTGAGACGAATTTAACTGTCATACCAATTCCAACAATACTAATTTGTCTGTAGGGTACCTGGGAAACATGAATGGATATCCTTCAAACCTTTCCACCCTGATGTAGGTGAAAGTGGGAAATTGAATGTACCAACCTCCAAGCTATTTAATATTTCTTTATGCTTCTAGAGATAATCTTTTAGCTTTGTTTCCTTCTATTATTCTCATTGGAGCTTCATGGAAAAAACATCATTGACTCTCGGATAATTCTCTTTGTATTCATGGATAATAATTTGAGGTAAATGAGCATTAATTAGATTGTTACCTACTTCTCTACCCAGAGTACTGACTCTATTAAACTCTTTCTTATTTTCCCTGAAGGCGTAAGAATATATCACATATGAGGACATAGAAAAACATATTGAATTTGGAAATTCCTTTATCTGGTCATGTAATATGTCATTGATAAAACCTACCCAATGCATTTGCATAGGTCCTTCCATTAATTTGGGTATGATTACAAACATCCATGATTCAAATTTACTGGCATCTTGTAGTCCAACTATCCTGCTTAGCATAGTTATAATATCTTGAAAATCTAGGTTGAACATAGATCTTAGAATTGGCTTAGTTTGTCTCATAATTTCCTCCTAACACCATTGGGTACTCATAATTCTTTTGTTTTGTTCTTGGGTGATCAAGTAGATTTTAGCCTTTGTTTTTACATCTATAGGGTTCATCTAAGGACATGTGAGAAGCCCAAATGTATATATAATTCCTTTCTCAGAGAGATCTAGATAGATTCTTCCCTCCTTCTCAACGACTCTTTTTTCTGGGTTGTAGTAGTTTAAACATTCCATAACTAGTTCAGGGGCCTCCATTGCTTGTGGAAACCCTTCTGATAAATGTAACCCACTTGCTATAACATTCTTTGTACATTGAGAGGAATTTTCTTATCTGGCTCGTGCAAGGAATTCAACATTAGAGAACTATCCTGAATGAGTATCATTAGCTATCCCACCAATTACTAGAGCGTGCGAAGTGCTATATTTGAATTCATTTTTTGGTCTTGCTTTATAAGTACTCATTTTAGATGGCTTGTTCTATATTTTTAGATATGTGCCTTGTGTGTGAGTTAGGGTTAAATTTAACTAGTTATCTTTAACAATTCATATAAACTTTCAATTCACCATTTAGTTAAATTTTTATTAGAATAATCAACATATCAGTTATTAAGGGAAATACCATAATTTCGAGACTTACATGTGTAAAATGGTTAACAAAATTTCTGTTATTTGAGACATACCTAGTTTTTTTGATGATAAAAATCTTTCCATAATGCAACTTTGAAACCCTTGGTAACTGTGTTCATGGTTTCTCAAAATTTACCTTTCCTTGTGTGCCACAATATCAGCCTCGTTCATTCAATGTCCTTTGTAAATTTATAGTATAGCACAAGGTAGAGTGTTATAAAATTAACTGCATGCTCGAGGTGGTTCCAAGTATGTGTGTTTAGTTCACCACCTTCATTAATTACCTATTACAATGCATTAATTTCTCAAATAAAGGTGCAATCATGGTTGATTAGGGTTCAAATTATTAACACCTTGGTTTTTGTGCAGGCCCACCACTAGAGAAGAAGATAGCACATAAAGCTTACGTAGAACTCTTGTGTCACTTTGATTTTTTTACGAGCCAAAGGCCTTTTGGATATGTGATATTTGATTATCATCGGGATTGACAACATCTGGTATCAAACCTTGGAAAGATTACTGGGAATTGGGACACTTACCTCCAAGCTTAAAAAAAAATGGGAGTAGAGAGAGGAATCGAGAATTGGGTTCAAGCAAGATCAAAAGTGATTCAAAATTTTTGTAATGGAAGCTCCAGTTTCTGACCTCCGGCTAAAGAAAAACAAAAGCAAAACCATTGGGCTAGACAATGAAGAAAAGAACATGAACACCAGAATGGTTCCTTCGGGTGACAACTTACTAGGTGGGACATGGACCAATAAAAAATACATCTTTGGCACAACCGTAGCAACTCCAAGACTCTGGGTCTAGTAAATTGATTAAATTTCATAAAAAGACCGATACGTCAAATCCAAGAAAGAACAAGGACTTAAACAAAGATCAAGTAGATTGAAATGAACTTGCATTTTACCAACTCCCCCCAAAAAACAGAAGGAAAGAAAAATCAAGAAAAAAGAAAGAAGCAACAAAAAAGGGGTCCACATTTTTCCAAGGAGCAAAAGGGGTGTGTTGTGAGACCACACAACAACTAGCAACCAACAAAACTAAATAAAACAATAGAAAGTCAATTCTGGACCTCATAGTTGTGCTTTAAATTTTTTTAGTCTTCTAATTATAAATAATCAGATCTTCATTTCGACATTCTGAATTCACTTTAGCCAACATACAAGATTAAGCATTACTGAGCTCACGTGTGTGCAATTGATTTATTCCACTACATTAAACTTAGATCATATAAATTATTTGCATTGACCTACATAATTTGGCAATTCCTTTTTAAGCCAACCATGGATAGAGCCTTGTTTCCATTCAAGCGTCTATAACCCTAGCAAGGTTATCGTTGTAATTCCCCCAAACATAGCTCTACCACCAATCAAACATCTATAGCCCCAGTAGAGATATTTGGATGGTCTAAAAAGTTGATTCTTTCTTTTGATATTTTTTTAATAGCTCATTTCAACTTTTTTTTTCAATGAGAGCTCATTTCAACTTGCAGGCAATAAAGCCCACTATTAGGTTGGGAATTACAATGGTAGCAAAGGTAGCCTTTTGATGTTTCACTCAATGCAAATAACTGCTATCCCAAATTTTAGTAGAATAATTTAAGATATGGGAATTTGTAGCTCAACACCAACTGAATGATTTATGCTAATTGGAGTAAAAGGAACCGAATAATTCCCTAATCATCTATAAATTAAGTACTTACGGAAAGCATAGATCAAATTTCCAGAATTGACATTCTATTATTTTTGTCACCTTTAAAGTTTTCCAACCAT
>VDFB02321077.1:0-17487 GCA_007258455.2 Sequoia sempervirens
TATTTTTTTAATATTTTGATTAGCTTTAATATATTTCATTTTTAAAATAATGCAAGTAGGTTGTTAAAGTTAAAAAAGAGGCTGATTAGAAATTAAAAAAATAGTAAAAAATATATGGGGCACAAGAGGAGAGAGTCTTCTTCAAAAGGGTATAATTTTTTTTATGATTAAAAAAATGGACAATAGTTGACGACTCGTGAAAACTGTCGAATTCTACAAGTTTGACTTTAAAACGTTATCACGAAAATATACATCAAAAATTTGATTTTTTTTTCCATGCGAGATATTGAAGTTACCTATTTGGAGAAAAAATTAGGGAGAAATGAAGTTTTTTTCAATTTATTTCTTGATATCAACTTGAAGTCACTTTTAGTGAAATTTTCAACATTCCAAAATGCGTCTTAAATTGATAAAAAAATGATGAAAACAATTTTTTTGAAAATCTAAAAATTATAGGAATAAACTTCATCAAAAAGTTCTACATTTCATTAGTTTACCTCATTTTGAAATTCAAAACATAAAGACCACTTTTATGTGGTTGAAGTTCATAATTATTTTTGCTGTTGGTTGATTCCTTTATAAAGTGTGACACAGGTTTGTGCTTTTACCTGTAATTCAAATCTATGTGATTGAAGATCATCAATAACACATCTCAATCAAATATTGAGAAGTTCAATGAGTCTAATTCAATCTTTGATAGAAAAAACAGAAGGTCTCTTGGAGCAGAGAGATTAATGGAGAGTTGTAACATATAAAGAGAATCATGCATATTTATTGAAGGAAGACTAGATGAATCTTGATAAGGAATCTTGTGTAACCATTTGGTTGTCTCTCCAATTTTTTCTCTTAAATATTTTAAAGGAAACTCTTGCATATATAATTTGTTAAAGAGAATAGGTGAAATCTACTTAATTATGTTGTAAATAAGTTGTATCTCAAAAGGAAACTTTATTCATTGAAAAAAAGGGATGGAGGTCCTCAATAGTTAACTAGTTAAATGGATTGAATTTAATTTTGAGTCATATATTATCTATGGATGCTAAGATTAGAGAAGATAATTGTATTTTGTTACTTTCCTCAATTGTTGTTGCTACTTTGCTAAGAAAATATATGAGAAGGGAATCCACGGATGAGGGTTCCAAAGATGCAATACATATTTTAGGTAGGCCTAAGGAAAAGGGTGTTGAGAAAAGGAGAGATAAGGATAGATCAAAATCTAGGGTAGTTCTAAAACGCTAATAAGGGTAGGTTACAATTTTGGAACAATGAGAAATTAGGTCATTTGAAGGAAAAATGCTTACATAAGAAAAATATCATGTCCCCTTTTTTTTAGATCAAAATGATTAATAATATTATTCAAGTTTCATAATAATTTTTAATTTTAAGGGAAACTTAATAATATATATTTTTTTGAGCGAAAGGCATAAATGCCTATATATTTATATTATAGTACAGATAAAAGATGTATACAAAAATTCCATGAATGGATTGAGTCTTAGCTTTTGAAGCTGATATATTCATGATCAGAGAATTCTATCTACTCAGCTTCCCAAAAAAACTATAACCTTTGAAGATCAAAACATGGGCCAGAACCAGGAAAATGTATTCTATAATCTAGCTTACTTGTACATACTAGACTGCTACCCACAACATTCCAAACATCTTTACTTAATACATTCACAACAAAAGCCCAAAATTTATATTATGAGAGCAATTAATTTCCCCTCTGAGGACACTGAACCAAATTTTCATCTTGCACCTCCTGTGCTACCACAAGCACCTGGTTAGCTACCATTGTTTGAGACTGCACTGAGATGTTTATATCTGGGACATGGCGCGGCTCCCTGTTTACCCTTTGAACTGGAGGCACAACACTAACTTGAAGCCCTTGAGGGCATTCGTGTGTTTTCAGAAATGAAATAGCATGATACACCTTCTTGAATTTGTCAGGTTTAGCTCTTCCCAAATCAAAATGATGCCTAGCAATGGCCGTGTTTAGAAAACTGGAAGAGTCCCTCATGATTGACAACATCATGCCCTCATATATATCAGCATATCTTTGCTTGTTTAGCAGATAATGGCGTGGGAATAGACCCCCGATAAAACCATCACCTTGGGTAAACTCATAGGCTTGAACCGACAATAACAGGGCATTATTCTCAAGATAACTACCATTCACAACTTTATTTGCAATTTCTTGAATAGTATGAAAATTTTGCACTAAATCAAGTAGGTTTGAGAGAAAAACTGACAAAAGATCGACAGGGAAGATTATGCACTGAGAATCTATATGCAGAATGTCCTCACCAATCATTGTTTTAATGCAACCAAGAACAAAAGGGAAATTTACCTTGAATGCTTGTTGTAATTCCTCCTTTTTAATGCAACCCGAGAAGGGAAGCTCCCATTCCCGGACTGCAATTGGCACACTCTAATTCCTGGGCCGATACTCCATTTTAGAGACGTGTTCCACTGCTCTTCCTATGTTTCTTTGCACAACAAAAGAACTTGCTACTGTAACATGTGTGTTCCCATGTGTCGCAAGCACCCAAGTAATGATTTGGGAGAGAAGCAAAACATGTTATGATTACATAGTGTACCTGTAGGACAAAAAAAATGTTAGAAAAATCTTTTTTTGATGGCACATACTTAGATCCGTGTAGATGACATTTCAACGGCTTAAGCAAATCCTTTATGTAGGTGGCACTTCGACAACGAAAGCAGGTTCTTTATGTTAACCTTCAAATTTAGCAAATAATCATTCATCCTCAAATTTGACAAATGATCATTCAGCTAAAAAGCCCAACCCATTTCTCTGATTTATAAATGAATCTAGACAATGATTTCTCTCTCTATTATTTCCACTAGATCTAGGAAAATTTATAAATTGTTATCATTCTCCATGATATTCACCTCTACCTTATCACACCCCATATTGGCTAGACAATCTGCAAGCATATTAACCTCACAATACGTATGTGAAATCTAATAGGAATCAAATTCAACTAAGAGCTTCCATACATTTTGTAAGACAAACTTTATACTCCAGTTAAAGCATTCTTTTTCTTTGCATACATTTACAATTATTACGGAGTCACCTTCTATATGAATTGCCCTGATTTGGAGTTGTCTTGCAAGCTGCAAACCATAAAGGATTGCCATTGATTCTGCCATATCATTTGAGCCTGAAGGTAAGATAATTGATCTAACTACTTTCACAAAGCCCCTTGCATCCCTGATACAAACCCCTGCTCCTGAAGTACCTGGATTTCCTCTGGAAGCTCCATCAAAATTCAATTTATAAAAACCTACCATTGGCAGAAACCACTTAACTGTACTCATATCCACCTTTGCCTTATAAGACTATTTCAAGCTTCCTTTAAAAAGTAGAGTAATACCCTACCAAATCTTCAAAATGATATTATCCCATGATGAGAATAGAGAGCCAACATTCTTGTGATCTTGAACCCAGGCATTCACTACCTCTATTATTGACTTTTCTATAATTGCATGGACCGACTGATTAGAGGTTGAAATTTTTCTAAAAATGTGCTTGTTCCTTTCCCACCAAAGAGACCATCTTACAACTGCTGGGATTACCCACCAAATACATGCAAAAAAGGAGGTCTTATATAGCACCGGCCATGAAGCAAAAAGATCCCAAATTGAGTTAGGAAGTGGAGCATAAAAGTTCATTTTCTGCAAAACAAATAACCAACAAGATTAGGAAAAAGGACATTGCAGAAACAAGTGATCAAGATCTTCCAAAGTTTAATTACATAAAACAAAATTAAAAGGTTCACTAATTCCTAATTTAGCAAGTCGATCACTTGTGAGTACTCTTTTTCTCAACACTAGCCATGCAAAACTACCCGCTTTTGGAAAAACCACACTATTCCAAAAAAATGAGTAAGCTCTCTACGTCTGAACTAGATCACCTTTATTAAGAAGGGATTTATATCCCTACTTGATTGAATAACATCCATTCTTGGATGGGCCCCATATTATACGATCAAATTTTCCTGTAAAAAACACAACTATGGAATCCAAAATCTTGAGTAATAGCTCCTTTTCATCTTTTGCTATTTGTGTACACGAAAAGTCTTGCCAACTTACCCTACCTGAAGAAATATCAATTGAGCTAACATAACCAATTAATTTAGTCCCCCATAACTAAGATAAAACTGGGATAGCTGACTGCAATTCTTGGTAATCTTTAATGGAGGATGCCCATTCCAAGAAACTTCCCAAAAGTTGACATCATCACCCTTGTTAACTTCCCAAGAAATATATGATGTAACCACTTTTCTACATGACATCATGAAATTCCACATAGCAGACCCTTGAGGAGGATTAGAGACTGTGAATATCCTTGCCAAATTTTGATTGTCAAGATACTTAGCCCGCATCAACAAACACCATGTCGAATATGGGTTGGTATACATTTGCCAAATGAGCTTCCCACCAAAGGCCATGTCACATTTAGAAATATCATGTAGACCCACTCCACCTTTTAGCTTCTCCAATGACATACTATCCAAAGAGACCAAAGGAATTTTTTTAACATCATCCATATTCCCCTTCAATAAGAAGCTCCTTATAATTTTTTCTATTCAATCAACTACTGATTTAGACCTAAGACTAAAATGAAGAAACTTTATATATATAATTAAAATATAAATAAAATTTTTTAAATACTTGGAATAGATTTATGACCAAAAGACCCAATTTGAAAAAGGTATATAAAGGAGGCACCTATCTTCATTTAAGATTATTAATTCATCCTTTGCATATTTTTAGATTTGAGCAATTTGTTCAATCTGGGATACATCAAGGAAAAAACCCTTTGTTTGTTTAGGGTTTGACAAGATGAAACCTCTAGAAATACACATTTGGGATCAAGGATGAAAGCTATTATTTCTAATCTTGGGTGATTCCATTCTGAGATCACAATTGTGCTAATTTAGTGAGGAATTAGAGTTTTTTTACAATATTGCTATAACATTTATTTTTGATTTTAGATATTTTATGTGAGGTTCCAGTGATAGGGCGATTTAATATTACAATAAAATATTTGGAGGATTATTGTCGATTGATGTTCTTGTTGTTGTTCATTTTAAGAACCATTAATGGTTTATTAATGATTGATATTAGGATTGTGATATTGCTATCAAGATTCAACCATGTAGTTTTCGAGTCAAACTCATTGACCCATGTTTCATGAGTAGTGGTTCACAAGAACCCATCTCTCATGATAATGAATGGTCCACTTAGCACTCATTGCATCTAGGTGATGCTCACAGAGGTGAAGCACTGGCCTTCCCAGGAGGTCACCCATCCCAGTACTACTCCAGCTCAAGCACGCTTAACCACAAAGTTTTTCCCCAAGGTCAAGCCCACTTAGCTTGCAACCCCATTTGCAAAACCTTCAACAAGTATTGTGCCTTATGAACCATTCATTATAGAGCCTTTAGCTCATCAATTGATAAGTAGAAGGTATTTTCCATAGTTCAAATTGTGATATTGCTATCAAGATTCAACTGTAGTTTTGAGTCAAACTCATTGACTCCATGTTTCATGAGTAGTGGTTCAAGACCATTCATTGATCATAAGAATGGCTTTGTAGCACCTCATGCATCATGGAATGATGCTTTGTCGAAAATTACGGTTGAATCTTGATAGCAATATCACAATTTGACCGCTATGGAAAATACTCCTACTTATCAATTGATGAGCTCAAGGGGGCTCTATGATGAATGTGTTCATAAGGCACAATACTGGCTGAAGGTTTTACAAATGGGGTTGCAAGCTAAGTGGTTTAACCTTGGGAAAACTCTTGGTTAAGCGGCTCGAGCTGGAGTAGTACTGGGATGGGTGACCTCCTGGGAAGGCCTAGTGCTTCACCTTTGTGAGCATCACCTAGATCAATAAGTGCTAAGTGGACCATTCATTATCATGAGAGATGGGTTCTTGTGAACCACTACTCATGAAACATGGGTCAATGAGTTTGACTCGAAAACTACATGGTTGAATCTTGATAGCAATATCACAATTTGACACGCTGTGGAAAATACCTCCTACTTATCGATATTAGGATTGTTATCCACACCAATTTGTTGTTCCATTACAATCTTATTATCCATCACACAATATTGGAAGAGGGGAATTTGAGAATACAAGGAGATTGGATATTAGGGGGTGTGTGCAAGAAGTTGAGTCCACTTTTTGGCCAAAAAGAGGAAGTGTTTTCCCTAATTTTTATAATTTGTCTCATTTGACCTAAAAATTTGAAGCACTTAAAGATAGTATCTTAAAAAAATTTAGTATTATGAAATGTAGTACTCCAAGTCTAGTTTCCAAATATGTAATTTATTTTAATACCCAGATGATACAAATTGATTTTTAATAGGCGTGTCTAAAAACCACTGTTTAAAAGACACTTTTTTTTTTACCATACCATGCATGCATATGTCATCCATATTTTGACCTAAATAATTATATTTTTATAAATCCTTTTGAGAAAAGATTTGTAACACACTAAAGAATGTGCATGGTATTTTTTTTGTAATTTTTTTGGTTAATTTTTTATTGGCCATAATTGATGTTTTGAAAATTCCTCATGTACGTCACACATAAGATGACCTAAACTTATCATTTTTTTCATTATTTTCAAATTGAAAATAATTTTTTGAAGAATGTGCACGTATAATTTGTTTAAAAAAAATTCTTTTAATAAAATGTTATTAAAATACTAAAAAGACTTGATATTTCAAGTTTATGGACTAGTTTCATGAAAAATATTTGAAAAATAGAAAAAATAATCCAATTATAAAAAAAATTACAGATTTGGAATCTACACAATCTCATCTATAATAGGTTTTAATTTCATTAAAAAATTCTATAAAAATGTCTTCAAACATGTCCAAAGGCACTCTTTTCTAGTGAAACTAACATGACCTTCAAGTTGCAGGTCAAAGTAGGTCCAAAGCTAAGGTTCAGGTCCCCAAGCATTTTCCCGACCCAAAAACCATAGCCAAAACTGAGCCGAAAATTGATTTTTCTAGAAACAGGATCCCGTTTGGTTTTTAAATTTTTTTTAAGCCTTTATGAAACGAGATCCTATTTCTAAAAAATGTGATCTTGTTTTTGGCTCAGGGTCCTAAAGCAAAATGAGATCCCTTTTTTTTTGCCTGATTTTAGGTTTTTGGCTAAGTCCGAAGCTTCCACGAGAAGTGGACTCATCTTGCTTTTACCCTAGGATTTATTTTAGTTTTAATCTATCAAGTAATCAAACAACCACATCCCTCTACATCATCATAGCTAGTTATTATAGGATTTTATAAGTTTTATTTATTAATTTGAATTGAAAGAGGCTTATTTAGGTAATATAATTGATTTGAAGAATAAATGTATTGGCTATAGATTTGTGCATATTACAATAATAAAGCAACAAGGATTTCAGATGGATGATTTATTGTGATTTATAATTTTTGAAATTGAACTTATTTTGAGTAGTAAATTCATTTTAGATTTCTCTTGAAAATGATGTAATCAAAGAAATAAATAATGTATGCATTTGATTGTAAATTAAATCTCAATTTGTACTTTTCATAACTAGCATTATTGTTAGACTTAGTTGTCGGTTTGTTTGCATTTATACAAAAATAGAAATTCAAACAATTTGTAAGTGGGACATTACAAAAAACAATTTTGATGATTTCTCTACTGATAAATCCTTTAACAATGATGCTAATGATGCATTGTTTATTTCTTCTAACATGGCTAGTAATGATTCATGGCTAATTGATTTAGGTGTCTTATATCACATAAATCCTCACAAGGAGTCATATTCTCACTACAAAGCATATAATGGTGGTGGGGTATTTCTTGGAAATAGTGGTTCATACAAGTAGTAGTTTTATTATTACAAAAAATATGATTGTGGTGAGGTGCTTCTTGGAAATTATAGTTCAAACAATATTGTTGTCTAAGGGAAGGTCAAAGTAGTATTTAGGGATATAGGAGAGTGAAAACTCTCTTTGATGAGTTGCACATTCTAGGGATTGCTAATTTCTATTTATGTATCCAAGATGAACGATGTTGGTGTGCATGTCACTTTTGAGCACTAAAACTAAATAAAAACTTAGAAGTTATTCACATAATTATTTTTTGTCATGTGGATGTGTCACCTATTGGTAAATATTAATATTAAGTTTAATTTATTGATTAATTCTCAAGGTTTACTTGGATTTACTTTTTAAAATGTAAATATGTTGTTTTCTCCAGGTTTAAGGGTTTTAAGGTTCTTGTAGAGAGACATATGAATACAAAGATAAATATTTTGATGCCAAATAATGGAGGTGAATATTTCTCTAAGGAATTTGATGATTTCTATAGACAAGCAAGTATTGTGTGATAGAAAACTACTCTATATATGCCACAAAAAAATAGAGTTCAAGAATGGATGACTAAGAATTTAGTGGATAGAGGGGTGAGTGCATTGAATTGGGGGTCAAAAGAGTGGTCAATGGAAAAAAATCATAGTAATGTGATTACATTACACATAACATGCATAGGTTATGGATTAGTAAAGACAAAGACATAATACAAATGTGTTTTATAATGCAAGCAAGTCACGTAAAAGATAAAGAAAAATAAAACTCAAAATAAATTTTCTATTAGTTGAGCCACAATTGATTATTGCAAATAGGCTAAAATTCAAGTATGTTTTCAAAATTTTGCTTACATTACCAATATCCATCCATTTTTTTCTTCCAATGTTGAATCACAAGAAATGTAAGTGGTCGATATTTTCCTTTTATTTAATCAAAACTTGTTTAGATTATTTTAATTTTAATATTTTAGAATACAATTTTTATTTGTTATTTTAACTAAATCCTTTAAAATCTAATCCAAAACCAAATTTAGGTGAAGAAATTCGTGAGGATAACTTTCAATCACTTGAATATCCTTTGACACTTCCAACAAAAACTAGATATATCCAAGAGGAATTATTAGGGCATTTATAATAAAATTTAAATGATAAAATTAGTTTCAACATTGAAAACATCCAAAGAAAACCCCCATTATACATCACCTGCTTCATTATTGGAAGCAATGATGGATCAATTTGACTTAGTGATGAGTCAAATCTATCAATAAAATCTAATAGAGATGCATGCCATAAATTTTATACAAGAAATTTATCATATGATGAGGTGAATGAAAAATATATACTAAAATGATAAATTTGTGCTCTTTTTACCAATCCACAAAATAATGCACCCATTAATATGACATCAATAGATTCCCTATCCATTGGTGCAATCACAATGATATAAAAATATATTTTGGGATATATGGTGGATGGCCTTTAACCAAACTCCTTGGAATAACCATGAGGTTTCTCTATAATTTTTAAGAAAAAATATTGTGAGTTTGTCCTTCATGAAATTCTTATTATTTTTATATGAGATACCTTTAGGTAGAGGCAAATGCTCTACCCAAGATATAATAGGAGCTAATAAAGTAACAAATTGACAAAGAGGACTATTAACACAAAAAAATATTCATCATGTGATGATGCCATTAGTTATTAAGAATACTGTGGATGTGTAGAATCTCCATGTAATTTTTATCCTCACAAATACCTTTATGCAACATGACACACAAGTATCCCAATTTCATGGTTTAGCTAGATGATCATGCAACTAGACCATTTATTTCTACTAATGTGAACTCCCACTTGTGTTATAATTATTATCAATTTTGATCTAGAGGGTATTTTTATCCATAAGGTGGAGAGGGCGTCACCTCCCATGAGTACACTCATTGTCATTATATGTGTATTGAGAGCTTACAGGGTGATCAAGGAGTATAGGGTGGTGAATCACATAATATGGTGACCACTGATAATCTAGTACATGATTTATTTTGTGACCATATAGAAGTTTTTTAATATTAATTTATAAAATATATAAATTACATTTGGGTAAAATTTCAAAACTATGTCACACGTTTGGCCAAAAAAATATTTCTAACAAGTGGGTTTTAGGAAAATAGGTTTCACTTGAAGCCACATAGCACATATGTGCACAATACTTGTTCAAGAAAATAGGTTTCAAGTGAAAAATATTCACTTAAATATGTTTCACCTTAACCTAACAAAAAATAAAAAGGATTGAAACCAACCATTTCCCCCAAAAGCAACTTGGGAGGAAGGACTTTACTTGGCTCCACTCATCTAACCTTAGCAGATGAAAGGACCCACTCAGGTCTAGTAGACCCAACAAGGTAGGACATTGTTCTTTTGGCCTAAATTTGATTTTGTGAAGACCTATTTTTGAAACCTTAGGTTTAAAATGCATCATGTAAATGATATAACACTAGCATTAAATATATATCATGATTTAGATTCCTAGCTAATGATATAAGTTATATAATAGTTAACTCTAATATAAATTATTTGATTTTTTTTAATTTAATTTCTCAAGAATTTCTCAAATTAATTTTAAATATATCATGACAACATTATAACACCAACATTAAATATATATCATGATTCAAATCTATAACTAATGATACAAATTAAATAACACTTAATAGTAATAGCTAGGAATAAGAATCTATAAAACTCAACCACGTGTTCTAACTATAACCTATAAAATATGAGCATATGGCCACCATGTATCTATATACTAGCACTACCAAGCTCATAAAAAATCAAACATATTATATGGTAGAGATTGACTATAACTCACATCAATTGTTTTTACCAATCAATGGGGACTCTAAAGCACTTATTTTTCCCTTTCTCATTGACCACATTGTCTATTATCCATTAATCATTGATTCAAAGAGAAAAAATACATTAGAGCACCAACTATGAACAAAAGGCTATAAGAAAAAGCCTCAAACTAGCTCACAACCAATGTAATATGAACATGAGCCCACATCTTGCATTACTATTGTAAATTGATAGTGATTAGACAATATCGGGCCCAATTAAATGTCTACAAACCAAGATCAAAACCAATAATATACTAGCACATCAAATTTTAGTTACCATGAATATTATCACATAGGCTACCAACTATGAATTGTATTGTTTGATATAGTCCATTACCAATGAGTGATCCTGCAACAGTGGTTTACACTTTTTGGGAAATCTTGATTTTTGCTAAAATCACATATTTTTAGAAAATATAATGATTTAAGCCTTGAAAAGTTCCATTTAAAGAATTCTAATTGAAGAGGGTTTGATCAAACCACCTTAGATCAAACCCCCTTGGATAGAACCCCGCTAGTTTTAAACCATACCTATAACGAAGTCTCCTTTACACCTATCAAAATGCTGATTAAAAACCACTTTTGATTTACCCTTTGGGGGATCAAATGAATTCATTTTGTTGTTGTAGTATATAGTGCTTATTATAAGCTTCCCAAAATTATAATTTTAAATATATTTAATTTGATTATTATATTTATTTTTTATTTTTGTGAATGTAGGATTTTTACCCGAAAATCAAGTTCTCTATTTTGCACATGTATAAAAATAGTAGATTGCCAAAAAATTGAAAAATATTTCTTTGCTAGATATTGATTTCCTTGATCCAACAAAAAAAATAAAATTTAATTTTGATACATACAAAAAAAACTATGTTGTATACGGTTTGCCTATGTCTAAATAGTAATTGGTTTGACTTCAAAACTTAATTAAGAAAAAAAATTCCAATAAAACACTATGAAACCAAATTAAAGTGCTATATGTCATATTTACAAATCTAAATTCGAAAAAAATATAATTTTATCCTTCATAGAAAAAAGGTTATGTTGTATACGGTGGAACACCACTCTTTAAAATGGTGTTTCTTGTAAAAAACAGTTTTCAAAGGAGATGGAAAAAGAAATGCAATCTGATTCCAATTTTTTTTTAAAAAAATATTTAGAATCTATAGACAAAATTTTAAAAATCACTAGTTTGTATCATCTTCAAATCCCTCATGGTTTAGCAACTATAGGTGCCTGAAAGTGAAGATTTAGTTAAAAAAATCTAGTTCAATGTCCAGTTTGGCCAAAAATTGTAAATCGGTATTGTGGGATCACCCCAATGTCATTTTGGATTTCATTAGATTAATGAGTAGTCATATAAATACTATGAAAACCTATTCATATGGTCCCAATGTCTAGTAACTAAACACCACATAATTTTCTTTGTTGTATTTTTAGTAGGGGTTCATTATTGCGAGTGGTTTGGTGTATTTTAACTTTGATGTTGTAATTTATGTTCTTAATGTAAACGGTTTTAGGGCCTCTTCAAACCCATTTTACCTTATTAATACAAAACTAATCACCACATTATAAGAAAAGGATCACTCAAGATATAATTAATATGTAATGCCATGCTAATTAATACATAAACAAATCTTGAGTGACTAATACAAAGTACTTAAACAAATGAAATAGGTTAGCATTGAAAGGATTTAAAAATTTGATCAAGGAAGAAAGACATCAAGATCAAATACAAATGAGAAATTGATAAGTTACAAAGATTAAGAAACAAATGAATATGAAGCCCTAATTAGATCATCTTAGATTGGTTATCTTGATGTTAACCTATAACAACACATTGTAGAGATCCAATAAAGGGTTATAAAAGAATCAGTTAGATACTAGGAATTTTAGAATAATATTGTAGACACTTTAAAATGTCTTGAATGATACTACACACTAAAATCTGATATACTAACATCATTTCGTCCTAAAATCCACCCTCTTTTTGCTTATTTGATTAAATTGACCTAGTTATTTAATTAATTAAATGCATCATTTTCATCTATTAATCTAACTGTCCTAATTGGGTTAATTCACCCCTCTCTTGTACTAAAATTTCATCCTGTTTAATCGAATAATACAAATGATTTGATTAGCCTTCTTAAATATCTTCTTGTTTAATTAAATAATTCCTAGTTATCCTAGTTATTTAATTAAATATCCTAATCTCACCCCTTTCATTAAATAAATAAATTATTTAATGTTAAAATTTAAATTCCTCCAAAAGGGAATATTCCTATGGAATATCCCTCCCCTTTGCACATTAAAACTTTGTTTTAATTTGCTAAATACTAATTTTCCTCATCCACTTGCATGAGAATATTCTCCCCTTTCACTCATTCAAAAAAGGGAATATTCTTCCCTATAACAAACTTTCAACAAACTTCTTGAGCAAGTTTTGTAAGTGTGCTTCTTTACATGATTGTGAGCCCTTGATTAAATATCAAATTGTATTTTCATCCCTTGATGGGAATCCATGATTCATGCCTCCATCTTCTTTCTATCTTGACCATTGATTGATTCTTTCAATCTTGACCATCGGTTTCTTTTTGCCTATCCTATAAATAGACCTTGCATCTATTGAATAGGGATCCATCTTTTAATAGTAAACTTATGTTGTTAAAATCACTCTCATTTGCATCCATATTTAGCATATATTTAGCATTTTTTAGTTTAAATCTTGATCATAATAGCTTAAAGCATCCATTAATGGCTTCCATGGTAACTTAATTGCATCCATTTAGCATTTTTTGGAATTAGGACTTGCATCTTTAAATCTTGCACAAATTTAGAATATATTTGCACACATTTACAACACATATCTTAGGTTTCATCATGTTAATTTAGCTTTTAGCATGCTTTCATTCATCTTTTTCACCAGTTTCCATCGATTTTAATCAATAAAATTGATTGGAAATGCTCATATTATCCAAGGGATTGGGAAAGGTTCACCATTCCACATCAACGCGACACCACTTCCCCAATAGGATAAGATTCAATGGCTTAGAATAGATGTTTTTTAAGCTTTCATGTTTTAGAATGTTAGTTTTAATGGCTTCTTTGCTTTGTTTACATTGAATATCTTATTGGGATTGATACTTAGTGGTTTAGATATGCCTCATATCCATATGGATCAGGTGTAGTTAACCTATACTATGTCATTGGTCACATTTGGTGCTCCTACCATTCCTGAATATCCCCTACATCTACATAAACCACTTACACTCCATCACTCCATGATGGACCTCAAAATTTCGAGTGCAACCATCTTCGTCCATCCCCACAAGTACTACAAGTGTGCCTAACATCACACAAGGTAGAGAGGGCCAAGTTTATCAAATAGATCAACAAGGGTATGTCAACACTCTTACACAAAATCAACCCTTAACACAAACGGGGACATCTTTATCCAATCACCCCATTAGTTCATCCATCCCATTGATTTCACAAAACACATATATCCCATCCATCATCGACCCAAATAAAACCAACACTTTGGTTACAAATCCCATCAACCAAGGTAATACCTTGATTCCACCTCAAACACAACAAGGGAACCCTTTCAATCAATTACAAGGTGTTAATGTGCCATTTCCATTGCCATCGCAAGGTTTGAGTTGAAAAAAGAATAATGCCAAAATATGCCGCCACTTTAAAGAAATTGCTAAACACCATACTATGAGCAATTACTTTAAAGTAGAAAATTATAAATGCTAACAATAAAGAGGACATGAGAACTTATTTGAAAAGCCCTATTCCAAGTCATATGTTTCCAAATGAAGCTATGTCATGAAAAGGTTTCACCCCCAAAATGAAATCCAAAAATCACATAAGGGATCCACTGATTTAGGGTCAATACGTATTTTCTACAATGCTATTAGAGAGCTTGAAAATGTCATCATTCCCCAAATACTCATGGAATAAGAAGAATGACAAAGAGAGTGAAAACAAAGAAAAGATTTTGGGTAAACATGAAAGAGACCTAAATGTCTTGACACCTTGCATCATCCCCAAAAGGAAAATAAAAGATAAATGAAAAATATAAAGTTTTACGACATAGAGAATAATGTAGGTACAAATAAAGAAATGCCACAAAGAGAGAGATACATAAGAAAAAAATAGTACGAGGGATCACATTATGCACATGCAATCACATAAAAAGAAACATGAAAAATAAAATAAAGACAAGACTAGTAAGGCACGTGTGAGTCAACCTGTAGCAGGTCATACACATCCCAATCTTGTTCATCGTATACGAAAGGAAGACAACTAGCCAAAGGGACAACGACGAGTGTTGAACTAGGGGAAGCACCAAGTACAACAATCTTTTTAGGAGATTTTTCATTTAAGCTCATAGAAGAGGAAAATAATGTATTCAATTCGTTATGAACTTGTTCATCAATCTTTGCAACCTCATCATCATCGTCCAAGTTAATCACAACAAGAGGTCAAATGATAATGTCCAAAGAAGGATTTAGCTCTTGGTGTGGTTGCAATATAGGATCTTTTGTTGCAGAAAAGAGGGAGACTCATCATGTATTGCTTCACTTAAGTTTGGATGTTGATTTTCTTTACATTATTATCTTCATTTAACCTTCAAGCAATAGCATGACGTCTATGCCTACTCTCTCTAGCATTTCAGTTTCTTTTGGTATGATTTTCAAGTTGTGTTTGTGTAGGAGTGGGTCTATCAACCATAGATTTCTTTTCTTCCCTTAGGGGAGGAACGAAAGGAACCATAGGAGGTTGTTCAACCACTTTCTCTTTAGCTTTGTAAACTTGTTTTATCTTAGGAGGCATGACATGATTATTTTGGTTGTCTCTTGGTCTTTTGTAGGAGATAGGAAAAAGATCTATCTTAGGTTGGTCTTGGTTATTTGGAAGGTTCACCAAAATGAATCGAAGGAAATAGGGTGCTCCAACTTTTAGGAGATGGAACACAAAAGGGGAAAGGGATCCCTCCTATTTCACTCTTAGTTCATTCAAGGAAACCCTAGAGATCTCAACCTAATGATTGAATTAGGAAAAAAGATTGCTACAAGGTCTCCTTGGGTGTGACTAACAAGGGGGTTTTCCACTAAGTAAGTGCTTATAAAGAAAGAGATGCAAATAATATACCAATCTAGCTATATAACCTAGGAAATGAAACTTAAAATCAAAATGATCAATTAAGAATGAATAGAGGGGCACCTAGAAGATTGGAGATGCCTGAAACAAGGTCCAAATCTCAAAATTATGACTTTGATGTGAAATAGGACTCATATGCTAGACTAGGTGATTTAATCCCAGTTTAGGGTTTTGGGTTGAATATAGAATCTGCAATTGGTAAACCAGAATCTACAAAAAATGACTGAAAAGTGGTATACTAGGACTCATACGACCAAGGTGGCGATTTAGTCTCAGTATTAGGGTTTTTCCAAAACTCTGGTATCCTGTAGTGATCTTCTATAGCTTCTCTCCTATTCGATCTCCAAGTCTGACACTTCAAATTCTAGCCTGTAGGTGACTTTCCGTGAAGATGAAAACTTCTTGACAACTTTGATAACTTTTTTCAATCTTTCAACTTAGTCTTCAAAGGATCTTCAAGCTCATAATACCTAGATCTACAATCACACATAAAAGGAGAGAAAAATGTTGATTTGATAGTGGATAGGCATTTGCCTTGGTCAAACCCCATTTTGGTAATCAAAACTTAAAATGAAATGAAATAGAATGAAGGAATGATGGATGAACAATATGCAATGTTGCAACTCACCAAACCCTTGTAACAAAGGCTACAATCTTGTATGAAATGGCTAGCATGAATGTAGATCTTGACTCTTGATTGTATGTTATGAATCTTGACTTGAATGCTTTCTTGAATCATGAAAACCTACATCACAAATGTTAGCTCAAAAACACACATGATGCATGATGACTTTGACATGATGCTTGAATCTTGAATGTAGCTCCAAAATGATTGATAATCAACTCTTGAATGCTCTTGAACTTGCTAGGATACTTGCTCATAAAAATTTCTAGGAGACTTGTAAACCTGCTAGGAGAAAATATGTGAAATAACCTTGTATTTATACTTTTTAATGCCAAATTTACTGAAATTAAAACACTACAAGCCGACATCAAGTCTAGGAGAATAAAATATTGCCAAGAATTTAATTCAAAATAGGTCCAAGTTAAAGTAGGAATTATACACTAGTTGGGGTGTATGAGTCCCAATAGCTTAGGCTTGGGACACAAATTTCAAGAAATGTTAAGTTCTTTGTCATATTCAGGATCAGGCCATGAAACTTAGGTGGGACCCATATGCCCAAGGTGGCGTATGAGTCCTAGATCACTAAATCTGGGACACATAACCCCAAAAACATGAAATTATGATTGGGCATTGGTTAAGTGTTGGGATTATCCTTAGAGAAATACATTAAATAAGTCATGTGGATGCAAAATAGGACAAAATAAGGCATTAAGAAGCCCAATTTTAGTAGGGAGGTCCTAAACAAGTGTAAAAATGTAAAGGGATACACTTTTCTACACTACACTACATAACTAGATAACTCTCTCTCTCTCCCTCTATCTCCCACTCCCTCTAACTCCCTCTCTCTCAACCATCCCTCCCACCCTACCTAGGTAAGTCCCTCTCACTCCAACCCCCTCTCT